>SNQN01005248.1:22008-36313 GCA_008642245.1 Bassia scoparia | reverse complement strand
TCTACATGTACAAGTACTTTTTCCAAATACACCCATAGACATATAGCATTGTAGCTTTGTAGCCTTGTAGGTCATTGTTAACTCAACTGTTAGAATTGAAAAAAAAAGCATGACAATGATGAATGAGATTAGACTAATAAACAATTTGATTACGTTCGTAGAAAAAACAATATCCTGATTAGTAACAGTGGAACCCACAAATTCCATGCCCACGCGTAATCCGACCAATTTTTTAAAAATAAAATTAAAATTCCCAAAAAAAGCATACCGTTGATCACGGACAACACACAGTATCAACAATCCCTACACTGTCCCACGTCACACAAATCTCAGCCGTTGAATCCTCAATTAACGGAGATGCATGACTGTTACAGCCGTCGGTGTAGCTCTACCAACCATTGTTAACCCTCTCCCTTAACTCTGGTTAACCTATCAAACAAAAACAAATACACTAACAGCACAAACATAAATTTCGGTTTATCATTTTACTCGCTACGCTTATTAATGTAAGGAACTCATTTTTAAAAACATAATTCTCTGTAACTCAAGAAAAGTAACAATTGAAATTTTATTCATTTTGACTTACAGATTTAACATACTTGTAAAAGATTAAATTAATTAAAATAATTTTAACACAATAAATTTATCATRTTATTTTTCATTTTGTTAAAATTATTTAAACTTATTTGCTAACTATGTAAAAATTCAATTGTTACTTTTATTGCGTTACGAAAAAAGTATATCTTTCATTCTCTTTTACTTGTATTCTTTTTCTTTTTTGGAAGTGTTAAATTAGTTGCCTCCTTTCTATTTTGCCTCCTTTCTATTTCAATTAATATATTTTCTCTACCTCTGTCTCTTACATGTAGGTCTCATTATTTTCTTTCTCTTTATTTTTTTATTTTATTGTGTATTTTAAATTGAATGCTATTGAATGAAAACCAAGGGTTCCATAGCTAGTAATACACGAAGTGCGAAATAAAACTTCATTAAAAGATGTAATGACTCTAGTGAGTTTTACAAAATAGGTGAAATATATCAATATAAATAAATATTGGAGATAATTTTTAATTTGATCTAGTCATCAAAATCTTGTAAAATCGTCCAAAAACAGAAATAAACAAACAACAAAAGTAAATTTATGCAAAGCTACTTAGCAGACATGCTCTGCAGCAAACATTTAAACTAAATTCTCTCTTTCTGTTCTCTCTCTCTCTCTCTCCAATTTTATCATGTATCCATCTTTTCCTTCATTTTTGTTTTGTTCTTGATCATCTTGTTTCCCCCTTCATTCTAACATCCCAACTTTGAGATTAAGTAAACAAAAACTTATGGTTGACAATTGTAATGGTTGTTTGTAAATGAATTTTTCAACAACCCAAAAATAGATTGATTGAGTTTTAATTTCGTTGATATAAAGGTATGGCAATGGCGGAAATGCAGGAACCAAGCGTTGATACAGACAAATTAAGTTACGAGATATTCTCAATTTTGGAGAGCAAGTTTTTATTTGGTTACGATAATCAAACGAACAGCAAGGTAAGTTGGATACCAAAGCAAATATCTCCAGCAGAGGAGTTTTCAACCCCACCGCAAATTCCTTCCCCGTCGTGTAACAACGGGAATGAATCCCCAGGCGTCAGCAACATCAGGAATCAGCGCGGGAAAATATGCATCCTGAGCATCGACGGGGGAGGCATGAGGAACATCATTTCGGGGAAAGCACTGGCGTACATGGAGCACGCGCTCAAGGTTAAGTCAGGCAACCCGGACGCGAGGATAGCGGATTACTTCGATGTTGCGGCGGGCGCAGGGGTGGGAGGTATATTCACGGCTATGCTGTTTGCCACGAAGGATCAGAGCCGTCCGTTGACGAAGGCGGACGACACGTGGCGGTTTTTGGCGGAGCAAGGGGGGAAGGTGTACCGGCCGAGCGGGTCATCCGGTTCGGGAGGAGGGGTGTTGAGGAAGTTGCTGAAGAAAAGCGGGGTCAAAAGCAGTTCGTCCGCGACACGGGCTAATAGTGCGTCGTTGGAGAAACTGATGAAGGAAAAATTCACGAATAGAAACGGTCAACCGTTGACGTTAAAAGACACCATAAAACCGGTGTTAATCCCGTGCTATGATTTATCCAGCACGGCACCCTTTCTGTTCTCCCGTGCGGATGCACTYGAGAATAACGGGTACGATTTTCGAATGTGGGAGGTGTGCCGTGCGACTTCGGCAGATCCCGGGGTGTTCGACCCCGTGTGTATGCAATCAGTGGACGGGTTGACGAAMTGCGTGGCGGTGGACGGGGGATTGGCGATGGGAAACCCAACGGCGGCGGCGATTACGCACGTGCTGCACAACAAGGAGGAGTTCCCGTTCGTGCGAGGGGTGGAGGACATGATGGTACTTTCGATAGGTACGGGGCAAGTACTAGAGGGTGGTTACGAAATAGAACAAGTAAAAGGGTGGAAGAGTAAGCAATGGGCTAGACCCATGGCTAGAATTGCTGGTGACGGCTATGCTGATTTGGTGGACCACTCTGTTGCTAAAGCATTTGGCCCATGGCGAACCTCTAATTACGTTCGCCTCCAGGTATTTTCTTATCTAATCTTTTCTTGTGGTAACTCGTAATATGATTCAAAGAATGCAACTATTGATTATTTCATAGAAAGTACATTATACAACTAGTAAATATTAATTCTTCGTCCAATCCATTATTATCGTAACATTTGTAATATATCACTATTCATAAATATAGTTGTGTCATTTATATGGGATAAAATTTATAAATATAGTTTTTCTACATGGTACCCTTGAAAAAACACATATTCTACAATATATTTTCATTTTTTTTATTCTTCTTATTATACCCCTGAATTACATAACTATTCTACATTATAACCTTAATGATTTTATTTAATTAAACTAWGGTTAATTTTTATTTTCTTAACATAAATAAAAACAAAAAACCAAAACAACCACCCCCACTCTACCTATCCTTCCACCGGTGATGAAGATTAACATATCGGCCAATGTATGAACTTCATGGCCTTCAGGATTMTAGGTAAGTGCATTGTTGAATGTCAATCTAACATCAATAGCAAATTCATCAGGGGTAGAATAAACCCCTTGGCCCAATTTCTTCTTCACTGTTCTAAGATCCATTGGCCATTTGATTATCTGATAATAATCTTGTAAACCCATTTTCATAGCATCTATTGGCTCACTGAACACATACCCTGCTTTCTGCTTTATCACCTTCAATAACACTTGCTCACACATCTTCATCACCTGTGCACTCGGCACATACATTTGTTGCTTTGGTGGAGTGGGGGTGATTGTTTTGGTTTTTTGTTTTTATTTTATGTTAAGAAAATAAAAATTAACCTTAATTTAGTTAAATAATATTATTAAGGTTATAATGTAGGATACTTATGTAATTCAGGGGTATAATAAGAAGTGTAAAAAAAAATGGGAGTATATTGTAGAAAACGCGTTTTCTCAGAGGTACCGTGTAGAAAAACCCTATATTTTATTATGATTGGAAAGAGAAGTAAATTGAAAATAAGTTCAAATAAATAGACCCTTAAAATTGTCGTGTTATATTTGGTTGCATATATATACCGAGTACTTACATGTTTTGTATATCATTTTCTAAATTCGCAATAATTGATTTTTTTACGTATTTTAAGTTAAATTTAAAAATGTAAACAAATAAATTGGTCAAAATCAATTTCTAAGAAATGACATGAGTATGAATGATCTAGCTTTATTGTATTAGAATATCTGATAAATTTGCTCGTTTACTAACTATATACCGTAAACTAGGGAAATCTGCAAATTCTTGTTATTCATTTCATATACGAAGTTTCATTACATTCTACTCCTTTATGCTCATATGATATAATAATAATGAAAAGACAGAATATTTTACCTTTTTTTTGTTTTTTACTTTTTACGACTTTTAATGAGTTATGGTGAAAAAAAAACACATGAGAGAAATCATCTTTTTAATGTTGTACTAGATGATCTGAGCAAATGCTAATTTACAATTTTAAAAAAAAATTGAAAATTCTAATAAGAAATACTTGAGTTGAGTTTATCAAAAATTATCTAAATTTAAATTGGAAAAATAGTAACTAGTCATATTATTTATAATTATTAAGTTTTAAAAATATAGAGTTTAAAAAGGCATCCATCAAAAAAAAGTATTAGGGAATTGATAATGAAATAATGTATTGTAAAAAAAAATAAAAATAGAAAAGTAATAAGTTGGTGAGGGAAAAGTTATTTAAGTGGGATTACTTAATATTAGTATTAGATAATACCCCGAATAAATACTCGGGAGCAAGATATTATCATTTATAAAGGGTTTTATATGATGAGAAAAAGCTAAAGAATTTAATACGAGTAAGTTTTTCGAGATTAACACTAGAAAGAGAAGAGAAAAGTGGGGTAGAAAATTTCAGACTCTATGTCTCGATTTCACTCTCAAAAGTAAATGTTGGGAAATTAAATATCAATAAACAATGGTAAATGAGATGGTGTACTGAAAAGTTTCCTTGATGAAGGAAATAAGTTTTTTCTTAAAAAATAAAAAAATCATAAGGTACTATTAAGAGGGAATGAAAGTAAGTTTAGAAAAGAAAAATATAGACTAGGGAGCGATAGTATATGGTAAATAGATATAGATTACTATTATCCGTATACGCCGTATTCTTGTGTTAGAATTTAGAAGTTTAATCCTCTACCCCTCCTCTTACGTGGTAAAATGCAATTCACTTTCTGGGCGGTTTGGCAAGTCGGAAATGAGAGATTCGGAGAATATATAAGTGGAATGGAATAGGAATTGAAAGGTGGAGAATTTAAACATTTCAATCTCATGTTTGGTATAGGTTGGGAATAAATAGTATAACATTTATATCTCAATTTTGATAAAAAAATGTTATTACAAACTTTTCAAAAAGAAAAAGGTAAAAGAAAAAAATAAAACCGAATTCCTCATCTATTACCTTCCCCCTAGGTATTTAAAACATGATGGGAATTCACCCCCTTTTTTTCCCATTTCCCCTTCCCTATTTTAATCTCATTTCCAACATAACAAACATGAGAATTGGGTATAAATGAAAATAATATCCACATTCCCACTTCCAATTCCCATCTACGAAATACCCTTTTTGTGAAAGCTTATTCTACAGTAAAAAAAAAACTAATAATCCCTGCTCTCTCGGTTTTTTGAATCAAATGTTACATTCTTTTAAGGAAATTTAATTTGAAATTAGTTTTTACATCTTTTTYTCTCTAGTTTTTCCCTATTTCTCCAATCACATGGGGCTCCAATTAATGTTTTTCTTACTTCTCATCTAATTACTCCGTACTTTTTTTAAAGTTTTTTTTGAATTGGTTGAATAATTGTGAAATCTAATAAAAAACGGAGAAAATAAGAGTAAAAAATATGAGACTAATATTTAATCATATAATATTAAAAACATCCACAATGATAAAATACAAATATACAATACTTATAGCCTAACAATCATCTCATCCCACGGTGTATACAATTTAATCCCCATTCTCACCTCATTACCCACCAAATCGGGACTCATTCTCACCCCAATGGGGCGGGTTTCCTATTTGGCCAGTGTCATTTGCATCCTTAATCTCAAGTTCTATAAGCTTTCACAGGGTAAGAATACACTTGTGTGGTTTAAATGGTCCCACACTCCTCCATGTTGTTAACATTAGCATTTGTTACTTTGTGAGTCACCAAGAGAAAAATATATGTAAAAATAAGGAAAATTTACAGGAACCAAACCTTTTGTAAGTTATGTTTTTTTAGAAAAACCTTAATTTTGTTATACATTTAACATCATTGAACAACTTATTTAAATTGCCAAAACAATATCTATATATCAKTTGTGAATTTAAATTGCCATATTGAATTGTGAACATTAACAGTTTTGCAAGGGGACATTAACTTCCTCTTCACTTGCTACTAACGCTTCGCGTTTAGAGTTTGGATCCTAAATCTTGAACTTGGTTAGAGCAAGTTTAGCCCAAATTTTAAAACTTTAAATGACATCATCTTTTATAACTTAAGATTTATACTTTAGATTTTCCCTATTTTTCTTGTAAAATTTTAGCCAAATCTCAATTTGAGTTTTTGAAATTCCAAAACTAAACTTAAGACTTGGAATATGGACCGACTCTCATTTGATATTGTTTTTTTTTTCATATGAATAATTTAACAAGATAAAAAAATGCAATATTATGTTATATATTTGAGTTTTAAGAATCTTAGAATTGAAGTGATAAAGTTGGACAAGTTTTAAAGAGTCTTAACTATGATTGATGACATCATTTTTTGTGGAGACTACCAAAAATTGATATCACGTCACACTCAAGTCATAAGACCTAGGGGCTAAACTTGCTCTTAGAACTAACTCTAAATTAGAGTATTGATTATTATATTATTAGTATTTGGTACCTAGTGAGTACTTAGTTATAGAAAAAATTAGGAAAAATTGCCAACAACTACCCATTTTTTTCCACTTTTGAAAACAACTATCCATATTGTTTTTTTTATTTAAAACAACTACCCATATTTTCAACTTTTTTTTGRGAATCATTATTCATTTTTGGATTTTGGRCACTCAACACCGTATTAACCACCACAAACCACCCCAACGCGACATCCCAATTGCAAAACCACCCAACTTTATTGTTTTCCACCTCAAAAACCACCCAACACCCACCAAAACAATTCAACCARCCAAACCTCATCAKACTTAGTTTTTAGCTTTTTTTCAACTATTCATCCATTTTATGGACATAYTTCCTTCATAYAAGTTGTAGATCTCGGAAAAATACATGAAATAGGTTCAAGYATCACGTGATTTGGAGTTATTTTCAAGTAGTTATGCTTTCCGCAAGTTTGAAAATTTGAAAGTAGGTAGTGATTCGCAAACAAAATATAAAAAGTGGGTAGTTGTTTTAAATAATAAAAAACAATCCAGGTAGTTGTTCTCAAAAGTGACAAAAAAGTGGGTAGTTGTTGACAATTTTGCCAAAAAATTATCCATTATTTTCCATTATTGATTATTACATAAGTAATGACAATTATGATTTACATTATATCTCTCCTAATGTCTAATTTATTAATTTTGACTAATGTTCATATTGTATTATAATAATGGCAAAAGCTAATGATCGTCTCTGAGGTGTTAGATAAGCTAACTAAAAATGAATTATCAAATGAATCTAAACATCAATTGATCTGCGATTTTGACATACATTTTAAGGTTTATACTCCATTCGTTCCTTGAAGAT
This sequence comes from Bassia scoparia, assembly GCA_008642245.1. Lineage (NCBI taxonomy): Eukaryota > Viridiplantae > Streptophyta > Magnoliopsida > Caryophyllales > Amaranthaceae > Bassia > Bassia scoparia. The sequence continues at coordinate 28,993 of SNQN01005248.1, read as the reverse complement.
GTAGTAATTTACTATTCATATGTTTCCCAATGCATGTTTTGCATCATTTATATCTTTATTTGTATAAATTCTATTGATTGAATATTAATAATATAATTATTAGCATGAATAAAACAAGACCCTGCATGAATATATTATTCTTATATATTAATAGTTATTTACTAAATTTTCTCCACTTGTGAATAGTAAAATAAATACAAACGGTAACCTAACGAAGGGAGTAACATTTTAGAAAATATATTTAGGCCTTAACTGACGTCCGTTAGCAAGATCATAGATTAATAGATGGGTTTTATATAATTATAATATCTTAAATCTCAAATACAAAACCAAACAAATAATTTAACTTATGTTGAAATGTAGCTTAGTTTTAAAACTAGTATTTGCTGGTTCCAAATTTGATTCTTAAAATTAGATACCCAATTTCATCAACTCCAAATCTAATTTCGAMTTACAAGGAGTGAAGGACCCGATGAGTCTAATATGGGTCTAAAATTTTAAAATATGTTTGGATACCCGATTGTGCCCACCATAGTAGACCCAGGAGAAATAAAAACTTGATTTAATGCTTTTTGTCTTCAAAACAGACATTAACTTAAACAGTGATATTTGTGGGAGTTGGTACTTGGTAGCCTTAAAATTGGGATAGGTCCCAACCTCTATTAATGATTGATGGCTTCTAATMTCAAAATGTTTTTATTATTGACTTTTATTTAAAAAGGAAAGATCGACTTGAGAAAGAAAATGGAACATTCATATTGTTGGTCAATTAAACCTATTAATTGTTAGTGTAATGATGATTGAGAATAAACTTGGTAAAGAGAATGGGTGTTCGATACTTCGCAATAATACTTGGGAGGAGACTTGAACCTAATTATTTAGAAATGAACCTCGAATCGGATTAACCCAAAGAGTGAATAGAGTGGATACTCAAAAACAARTTATTATAMATCAATTAGGTAGTACACAAGTAAAAAATAAAACGTAGTGCTTGAACGAGCTTTTATGGTTGTTTTTTTTAAGGAAAATGTTCAACATAACCCTTAGAAACTTAAATAGAAATAAAAAGTTAAACCAATCATTTATTGTTTAAACAATGTCTAATTTTGTGTTAAATTTTTAAATTGTTTCCATTTTTAGAAGTGAATTTAATGGTTAAACAAAACCCTTAGGGCTATGTTTAACATTACCCTTTTAAAATACAATTTAGCGGTTAATTATTACTCCCTCCGTTTATAATTATAGTATACATTTAGAAACTTGATACCTATTCATAATATGAGAAAACCTTAACATGAGAGAATTTGACACTTTTTTGACAAATAAATTAGCTAGATAAATTACTAAAATTAGTTAACACACAGAATTATTCAAAGGAGCGAACTCAATCAACTTATCGATAACAGGCAATAGCTACTTTTGAAACGAGGTTTCTATGCATAATGTGGAACCTCTTTTTTTTAATTTGTTAGTTACCCTAAATATATAAAATGTACAGCACACTGCACATAGGTAAAATATCAACTTTGTATATGAAATGGAAATAATCAACAGGCTAAGGAAAAGTTATGTGAACCCAATTAAGTGCTTAGGATTGGAGTAAATGAAGCATAATAAGTGTAAATGATTTTTTTTTTTTTATTTTTTTTTTGACGAGAAGTGTATATGAAATTAACTCAATGTGATAGAGGATGAATTTTACTAGGCACACAAATTATCATCCATCTAAAGAGAAGGTCTAATAGTTGTAGTGGAGAAAATGACGGGAACAATTTGAACATGAATCTCATAAGGCTTCTCTTGGCTTAAAGCTAAAGCATAAAACACAAGTAGTTCCTTTTGTTCTAATTTTCCAAATGAGGAAGAAACAAAATCCAAATTGGGGGTTTAAGATGTGGATTTAGTTGATCAAGTGTGTGACACTGATATTTGTACAATAAAGCATAATAATGATGTACTGCAACAGACAATTCAAGCCAGCCTGTGACTTTTGGGTTCATGCAATTTAAGGGACTTCCGATCAAACTGCATGGGTTCTGCTCTTGTAGATAGACATCCCTTATGCTTGGCAATTGGCATGTACACTATAGTTTAGCTACATTGATGATAAATATATACATGATAATTTGATTATTGTATAGATTTAATAACCATCTTTAGACAAGAAGTATTCATGATCTTAGTGACCCAGTAATTTTGGCTCGTTACACAATAGTTATTTGGTTCATTTTGACCCGTTAAATGCACGATAAATTTTTTTTAGGGTGTAAGGGGGAGCAAATAAGGATTCGGTGCCAAGTCTAGAGAAACATCTCATTGGAATAAGTTTAAACAGTGAAAGGCAAGATTTGATGCCAAATTTTGTGTCTTCATAAAAGCAAGTAACCAACTAGAATAGGTGACGTTTAGTCGTTTACTCTATATATGAAAGAGCTGTGGCTTGTGAAGTTGTGTAACGTTAGCTGACACGTTAAGGGTACAAGCCTAAATTTATTCAATAGTAAGAGAATTTACCCACTTGATACTTGTTACTTGTTAGCTAACATCATGAAGCCATCCCTTGTCACCCCCTGCGGTCCACGTGATTGTTTGGTTGTTTTTAGGACTATGTTTGCTAAACAGGATAAAACTGGTTTTTGTTTTCTTTGCCAATTCATGGATTTTTTGGGCTCACCCAAGAATTGGACTCTCTTATCTATCTCGATGTATAGAGTACAACACATACTGCTGTTTTATTTCTTATCCTTTTTTCTACGAGTAGTTGTTTGTTCAGCACACTGTTTTTGTGTTTGGTGCTTATGCAGTTATGCCTCAATCTGGGTTGTCCCAAATTCTCGTCATACACTTCCATGACATCTTTCATTTATTGACCCAATTTCCTTGTCATTCAGACAATTTTGTTTATTCCTGTAATATTTTTGGTACATCAAGCGATGTTTCAAGGCTGTCCTTGACCTATGTTATTTAGACACGGATTAAGTGTGAACTAACTCAGGTGCAAATGTTGAGATTGTCCATTTTAAAGTCAAGTTCATAATTAAAAAGTATCCGAGTGTAATATCGTGCACAACCCTTGATTAATCTTAAATGTTGGAGGCTTGTAGCATACATTGAGTTTGTATTATGATCTACAAGTAGTCAAGTAGATAGCAGTTCTTTTGGTACCTAAATGTGTGATCAACATCAACGAGGAAGCTGTGATTTTCAGCAATTTGGACCAAAACAATATCCACCGTTCARTGTTGAAGAATTAAGAGGTAGAAATAGGTCAATGTCAATAGAATGCTAACTTGGTTCAGGTTTGCTACCAAGAAATCAGTGCCTCTAGTGCAAACCAAGCGACTATGGGTGGTCCGTAAAACACTGCCCACTGCTGCAAAATGACTCATTTGATAAGTTTGTCGATTAGTTACTCGTATCACTAACTTCTTAAAATGAGGAAACACACTGATCTGGTGGTCCATAATCAAGTTGATAAGTACTTTAATCTACTTGTTTATAATCTTTGATGACTTTGTTATTCTAATATCCATCTATCTTCCTGCATCTTGCCAGAGAGTAGTTTGTTACTTGTTAAATGTTASTTCAATATATGGCGAAATACCGAATTAGATATTGGATAAATTGATAAGTGTATTTAATGCTATACTCCCTCCATTCTAATTATTTTGTGCACTTTCTCCATTTGAATTTATTTTATTTTTTGACATGTTTTTACTATTTTTTAAATAGGATAGACTTACGACTTTCTCTTCSTTTCGCTTACTTTCCCCCATTTATACATTCTCTCTCCAATCTATTTTGCTTTTTGACCAAACTTCCATTGTAATAAATTATTCTTAGTTTTTCCCTCGAATAGTAAATTCACAAAACAATACGAAACGGAGGGAGTACATCATATTGAGTTATGGTTGTATGAGTGATAAACTGATAACAAATGCTTGCTACGTGTTAGTACTGCTATATATGCCTCGGATTTATTAGTCTTTCAATTTTTTTAAATTTCTTTTTAGGCTTCAGTATTCAATTGTTTTACGTAAAACTTGAAGAGGGAGTAGTTGAGTTAGACACCTGAACACACATGGTGCTTGACTGTGAGTGACATAAGTCAAGCCAATATTTAATAATGTGTTTGGGCTAACTATTGTAGTGTGCTGCACTGCACGTCTTTGATTGTTATTTTGTAATTTTAATATTGGTAAGTTTTTGGCAGGCAAATGGATCAACGTTCGGACGGTGTGGACCCAATGTGGATATTGATGCAAGTCCGAGCAATGTGAAAATGCTGGTAGAATTAGGGGACGAAATGCTGAAACAAAAGAACGTTGAATCGGTGCTGTTTGGAGGGAAGAGAATCAGCGAACAGAGTAATTTCGAGAAGCTGGATTGGTTCGCGGAAGAGCTAGTACAGGAGCATCAGAGGCGGAGTTGCAGAATCGCTCCCACTGTTGCGTTTAAACAGGCTAACCCAACCCCAACATAGGCTGCTGCTGAGAATTTGCAAAAGAACCAAAAATAGAAATCAAAGAAGCAAAAACAAGAGGTAAACATTTCATCCTAGTATTGAGTATTTTTTTAATTTTTTTGGTACAGCCTCTTAACTATTTGCACACAAAATGGCAGTAGTACGGCATATAGTGTGCATATACCAACTTAACTGCAATTCTTATGGCTTAGCTGAATTGAGGTTATGGTCCCCCTTTAGCTGATATTACTAGACTGCTGACTTCTGACTGCTCTATTTTGTTTAATTCTACCAATTGGAACATTATGTCATCGGCATTGGCATGGTGCTTGTTTGTCYAACTTAATTACTCATAACAAATGGTGGTTTTTTCGGGTTTAAATCGTCTAAAGTTTTAATAAAACTGTACAATTTAGAGTTCAATCTTGATCCTACAATTTATAATCGATGGTTCTTATTGGTGAAAAGGAATAAAAAAGAGGGTGGATTTAGATGAAAATACTTAAAGATTAAATATAAGCCATTTATTTTTAAATCCATGGTTATTATTGTACAAACTATATTTTGTAGAGTTAACACGGTTTTTTCCCTCCTTTTTCCATCAATTTTTTTTACCACATATGGTAACTATTAACTCTATAATTACATGATACTAGCTCGTCTGTTTTTGTTTGCACTCACTGATGAAAAAAAAAAGTGCAAGTGAAAAAGGATGAAAAAATTATGGTTGAACATATATTTTGCACGATGTAGCCTATGACTCTCTTCGTTTTTTTTATCTGCTATATTTGCTTTTTTTTTATAGTTTTTGAGACACAACTTTAAACACTAATATCTCAAGTTACATATATAAAAAAATTATACTAATTTTCCCATCCTTTCCTAGAAGGTGGGGGTTGAAAATGATGGAGGCCTTTGCTCTTTTGGTAATAAAATTTTCTTATTTACCATAAAAAATTATAATAATTATATATTTGAAAAGTACAAATTTCAACGAATTAAAGATCACTAACACGTTCATCTCGGGGATGGATCAAAAAACACTTATCTCATGTAATTATTGTAATTTAGTCTACTTTATTTAAATAATCACTTTGTAAAATAGAACAAATAAAGCACAAAAATTTCCAAAATGGCATGGGATAAGTGCATGTTGGTTCATCACTGAGACGAACCAATAATTTTCCCGAATGAAACAAGATCAATCATGACTATGTTTTTCCTTATATATAAATCTAAAGACAGTCAAAGTTAGCAAATGAACTGTGCTATTATCATAGTGTATCATTAAAGACACAGGGAGTAGCTATTATCATAGTGTATAATATGGTACCAAAACAACATTTAACAAAAACAATACGGAGTGCCAAAACAAAAAAAAATGCAAAAAGTAATACGGAGGAAATCAATCTTACACAGTTTGAACAATTGTTTGTTATGTGCGTACTACATAGTAATATTTTTTTTACGAGAAAACTAAAAAATTTCATTCATAGTAAAGTCGAACGGCATTTACAATTTGACAAAATTGATAAAACGTTATCAGAAATCGATTGAACCTATAAATTCATAGAAGCTTGCTTGAGACGATATGTAGCAACACTTACTGACGGTTAGCAGCGYAACCCCTACCACAGCCCTTCAAGGGGCGGATGGTCGGAACGAGGCCCTGAATTAGGGGCTCGTGATCGTTGCCCCTTGTTCGCGACGTCACCGCAAAGTACCATCGAAATGACATACTAGCGAAATTCAACCCAGCCAATAATATTTACATAATCAATCGATATCGAGCAAACCCAAAAGGATGGAGAGGATTCGCTGGCGGTGAGGAGGGARCGTAGTCCCTTCCCGCACGGCGAGTCCCAACAGCCTCGCGATAAAAAAAGCCGCCAAGGGAGGAAAACATTACTTCTTTAGATGAAGGAGAAGGGATAAAAAACAAACTAACAAGCGAAAGATTGACTGAAAAACTTACTTCTGTAGACGAAGAAGGAATGAAGAACTCTACCAAGCAAAACCCTAAGTTTAGAGAGAAAGCTTAGAGAGGGAAAAAAAAAGCTTCTCTATTTTACTACAGAGTAAATTAAATGGTCAAGTGTTAGCATTAGTTATTGTTTGTTATGAGATTTAGGTAACAAAGATCATTTTCAAAGGATAATAAAAATTCTCTCATTTGTTACCCTTGTTAAAGTAGTGGAAACAAAAAATTACATTTCCTCTTTTTAATCAAAATTGAACAATTTTTTCCATTCCATTAGGTGACCAAATAACTTTCAAAACAAACATTTTTTTGTTATCATTTCCACTTATTCAAAACTGAACAATTGTTTCCATTCCATTAGATGTCCTAATAACTGTCAAAAGTAACACTTTTTGTTATCATTTCTACTTATGAAATTTATTTCCATGGTACATTTTTTTTAATCATACCAAACACCCCTTAATTTGTGAATAAACAATTTAACCATGTTTGATAAAAATAATTAGATTTAGGGTGTTTTTTTCAAATTATTTTGACTT
>SNQN01005248.1:0-19272 GCA_008642245.1 Bassia scoparia | reverse complement strand
AAAAAAATAATATAAAAAAACATTTCGTTTACGGACTATATCATTTGACAGAATATCCAATATATTTGTAATGAAAATTAAATAGGGAGTTGAATTGAAGCTATTGACTGCAAAAATTGGTGGCTAGTTGGTCAATGGAGAGTCTTGTAGATAATTGGAGCGGGCCCAGATGTTGCCTACTACCGACACTAATTCTTAGTTTAATAGAATGGGCCATCATTTTATTTTCTTGGTTACCATCAAAACCTGACATTAGCCCTTGGGCCCTTTGGCTTGTCTTAAAAGGCGCTATTTTTCATGCAAAAATTATGGCTTTTCCTCTTACATTACGCATCATTCATTATTCATTTTCGTTGTTTAATGTTATGATTCATTATTMCTATTTGCCGCGGATGTCAACTTTTAATAAAACTCAATACTATTCGTCTACTCCAAAGGAGTTTTAATGAGAGAATTTGGTACGGTATAAGTCGGTTGACTTAGATAAAATAAATGAGTAAGTTAAATAAAAGAGTAAATGTATGAATGYAAATTTCCGAAAAAAATAATTTTGGGTAAATAGATTGGYTAAAGTAATTAAAGTTYATTTAAAAAAAAGMTGTAATTCATTAATGTTAGAGTAAATACAGTAGATAAAAAGTAAAAAWTTTTTAGAGTAAATAAAGTTAGTCTCAACCAATATTGTGGGTAAAGACTTGCCAAATTCACATTGAGACTCACGTGGGACCTACACTTAAAATATTTGGTATTTTTTTTTTTTGAGGTGTATAAAAATATGTTTTAAGGTATTTTGATAACTTTATAGTTAAAAAAATATTTGGAGATATTTTAAGTGAGTTTGGAATGGAGATTTAAGAATAAAGTGTAAAAACTTGTATGATTCTAAATGATAAAAAAGTAGGTAAAAGTTAATGTGYCAGAGTTTGAATTATGCGAGTGAATCTCAAAGATAAAGTGATAAACATGCCCTAACCTTATGAAAGTTGGGCACGTTGTTAAATGATAAGAGCACACTACTAATGAAACAAAGATTCACCTAATCTTTCACCATATAACCTTCTTACATAGAATTCTCATCTGAACTTTTTTAAACAAAAATAGAAGTACTTGCTCCATTTTTTAAATGTCTCCGTTTATTTTAAGGATTTTTTCTTTTCTATCTTTTCATCTATGGGTTCACATATTTTTATAATTACTCATCTATTCACTTATCTCTTATACAAAATTTTGCCTCAAAACCTATTGTGACACATCTAAAAAAAACGAAGGTATATAAAAAAAAAAAAAAACAGCGTATGTTATTGAGTAGGTGCCTTGTTTACTGCTGCTTGTATCTTATTGAGAAGATGCTAATATGTTGCTGTTCTTTTCTCTTTTGCAGGTAAATTATAGTAGGATGGTAAACTGGTTAAGCAAAAAAAAAAAAAAAAAAAAAAAAAACCCAAAAACCGAAAAAAGTAAAAAAGTAAAAGTTTGAAGACAAGTTGCATAATAGTGTGAAGGAAAAGTAGTAGTTATCCAGCTTTTTTACTTTGTGAAAAGAATGAATGAATAGGAAGGCGATAGACGAGTAATGAGGTCAGGAATTGGGTGAGAGTGACAGAGAAATTTGTAAAAAGAAGAAGATATTGGTGGGATTCCTTTGCCTACCCCTTTCACAACCATTATTATTGTGGTGTCACCTTTTGTGTACTTCATAAATTTGCATGAAAATTGGGGAAATTTTATACTTCTTTTCTGTTGATATTATGAGAGAATTTTAGTGGAAATTCCAACTTAGCTACTAGCTGTACAAACAAGTATGTATGGTTAATAGTCATTTTGTTGTAATATGGAATGGCAATGTGGTCAATTGATATGCTTAAATTACTACTGTTTTCGAATATTTTCTTCTTATAATTAAATATAATGTCACTGCTACTTACTTTATTTCCTATAAGGAAAAATTTAATCTACCACCGGGTTGACTAACCGCCACTAATATGTGTGTTAGTGGCATTGAGAATAGAGTTCCACTTGTTTAAAATAATATTAGTTTAATACCTTATTAGTAGTGGGTTTGTCAACCGATGGCGAGGTGTATGCAATGTCCTTTTTTTTTTTTTTTGACAAGAATGTCCTTCTTATAACTACAGTAGTAACTAAAACGGTGAATTTCAAGAATTTTTAGAGGCCAAAAAAAATAGAAAAAAGTGTGGCATCTTTGAGAATATATTAGCAGGTCAACACCTGAAATCATTTGTTTTTGAGAATTTCATTAGAAAGCAAGTATTATCTTTTAGGCTGTGAATGGGAACTGTCAAAGTAGCTTGCACTTTTTCCCCATTTTTTCAAGTGATTAATTTTTCTTTGTTTGTCTTTTCATCTTTTGTGCCTTTTAGAAAAATCAATTTTTTAAGTGGAGGGGGCGGACTCTATGTACCAAAGAACCACAAAATAGAGCCAAATAAAGTGGTTTCTACCTCTCTCATTTTTCTTTGACTTTTTGTGTTATTTTGTGATGTTAATTGTTTAAATGAATGGTCATCTTATGGTTATGAATTATGATAACCGACCATTTTTATTTTTAGTTTAATGAGGATAAAAGAGCAAAAAGGGACATCAAAGAATATTTGCCGTAAATTATTATTGATGTCGATAATTTACATTATATAATACTTGATTAGGTTAAACTAGGGAATTACAATATACAAATAAAATAATTCTACCATAATTATTTACATAATAAGAATATATTCCACATATTTTTATCAGGACATCAAGAAAAAGAGTGGTTTTTGTTTTTAATCCTAGCAAAAAAGAGTGGTTTTTACTTTTTAATGGGGGTTGGGAGAAGACCTAACAAATGTGCTAATTGAGATATTTTATTATTTTTTTTTATGGGCACTAACTGGGATATTTTTAAATGTATAGTGACTTTTTCATACACTATATTGTGTTCACTTTAATACTTCTTCATCTTCTTTTACTTTTATTTCATCCATTGATAGAAAGGAAAACTGGTAGTTTTCTTTTTCAAAACAAACCTTTTAAAACCAAAAAATTGTGAAAACAAACCTTTTAAAACGATTCTTGCGAAAACAAACCAAAAACGAAAAAAACTTTTTAACTAAAAAGCCGATGACATCATCGGTGYTTTTGACCCAAAAATTCCCCTTTGACCCACTATTTGCACCCCCCCTWTCCTATCTCCACCTTTATTTGTTTTACTTCCCCTCTCAACAACCTCATCCTACATCCACCAGTACCCCCATCACCATTTTTCACAGCGCCACCATCCTCAGCGTCACCATCAATCTCAGCACCACCTTCTGATCTCTCTCTCCTCTCACTCTCATCCTCACCGACGCGCCCACCAATCACCGCCACCACGCACCGCAACACCAACGCCTCCACTAGTAGTTTTCTCTCCTGCTTTCTTTTTGTTCGATTACCTTATCTCTCATGCTCATTCACATTCTTCTCACTCACATCTCCCACTCAATCTCACAAACACTCARAACACTCAATTTCCTCACGAAATCAACTAGTTCTTCACATTCAACTTCAAATTTGCGTTTTAAACCCAAAATTTCTGGGTTTTGGGCGAGATTTAATTAGGGGTTGAAAATTTGGTTTTAATTTGGATGAAAATTTGAGAATMTTTTGGGTTTMTGTATTTCAAAATTTTGRTGTTTACTTGGGCAATTTTCTAGGTGTACTTTCGGCAATTTTCTAGGTTTTTAGGTTGAAGAAGAAAGGGGAACCGATTTGGAGGGGAAAAGGGGGAATACCAGTGTAGATAGGAGGAGTTTTGAGGGTGGCTTAGGAGTTTTAAGGGTGGTTGAGGGGTTTTTGGGGGTGGCGCAGTGTAGTTGGTTGTTARTGACTCAAAATGTATCGAAAACGTCGATGACTAATAGAGTAGTAAAACGACCAAGAGATTGACAAGTAATGGCGACTGGCGATAATCAGTAAGAGACAGAAGACTAGTGACAATGTTACTTGGCACTTCTCTCGTAATTCATTCTAGCGATAGAACATAAGCGCTTGAGGGAATCACGAGAGAAGCGACCTAACGACAGAGGCCCATGAAGCATTAGGCGACGAAGGAGATTCAACGGGAAAGTCAATGGGTAAACCCCTAGTGACTACCCATAATCTCCACCTTTGAGGCCTATAAATAGATTAACACAAAGTAGCAAAACAACAACACAATCAAACAAACATCTATCTTTCTTAGCATTTTTTCTTTCCTTAGCCGCACTTGGCTTAGTAGCCAAGTATAGTTTAGCTTAGCYTAGCTTAGTTCATCCTATTATGGATTTGTGGCAGTTTCATTGTTTTCCCAATTGTGTAAACATGGAGTTAATCATCCTTCCTTGTGATACAGTTGTAGTCTATCTCTATCCCTTATTTAAATGGATGGCTTTCGTTTCTCTCATTGTTTTTTGTAAGCTTTAGTTTTATTCCACAACAAGCATCTTTCTTTGCATTCACATCCTCTTGACTTACACTACGACTTTAGGAGCCATTTTACGTTAGCGAGGTTATCTATATAATCAGTAACCAGAGGGGTAGCCCCCTACCGAACTAAAAAAAATTAGGCGGTTGACTTGTTGGTGAAGTGTAAAATCACCTCAACATGTTTTTTGGCGACCACAGTGGGAGAGAAGTTTGCAACATTGCAATTATTTCTCAACCATGACCCCTAAACGATCTACTAAACGAATGGGTAATCAAGAGGATGATACTTCATCCAACCCAAATCTTGAGAATCCACTCGGGGATCTTAGTAATTTAGAAACTGTTCCACCACATCATTTTTTTGAAGACCTTGTTCCCTCTGAGCATACCGAGTCTCAAACGCAAAGACTGAATGGTTTGCACCTAAATAGGGGGGAAGAACAAGTATCCTTAGCCAAAGGTTTGCTCAATTCAATATATACACAGTATGTGGATATTGGTATAAGCCTTTTGGAAGATTTGAAGGAGAATCATAGGGAGTAGTCCAACAATCTCCACCGATGAATGGTACATGAAACTGTGAGAGTGATAACTGCCGAGTTGCGAAACTTTGGTTCCRACTCCTAGAAAGCAGTTACCAAACAGGTGGATCGGATTATATTAGTTATCAATGATACGTTGATTGCTACCAAAGTAGCGTTGTCTAAGACGGTTACGACTGAGGTAGTTATATTACTCGCTTGGAGCCTTTGGAGGAAAAACATAATCAATTGTATGAACAGTTGACGAGTTTTTTAACCGCTAGAGGTTCATGAATTACTGTTGACAACTTATGGGAGGAGCCTCCTTTAGGTTATCCTAGAATAAATTAAACAACTTGATGGGATCAAATGTCCCTCCGGCCTTTCAGATAGTATCAAGGAGTATCCCTCTCCGAGACGCCAATGACGAGAAAAGGAGCTAGAGGAGAGAAGTAGGCTCAAGGTTAGGTTATGAGTCAGGCTATAGCCATGGTGACCCGGCCTCGACCTTATTCTCTATTCCTCCGCCTCCTAACTCAATCCCTTTGACTTCGACAATGGAAATCGTTCCAACCATGGGAACATTCCCTGGTTTAGGGGTAAARAGTTATGGAATTAGAGGGGTTTATAACGCTGGTAGCGGTTTTCGAGCTGCCACTAACGGGCATGTTCCTCCAGTCTCTTATCCTGRTACTCATTAACTGTCACAACCCACTTACATTCCACAAACTGGAAATCAGTTTATCCATTATCAAAACTTACCCACTAAGTGGAAAAACTGCCATAGGTAAACTGTAGGCTTCGCCCAGCCTTAGCAGGCGTGCCTCTGCTTCAGTGATCATGCCAGTTGAGCCATGACCTCCGCCCATATAGACATGGTCCTACGGCGCTAATGTATCGTCGAAATTGAAGGCCAATCCCGCTTACCGTCCCAACTCACTTACATCATAGACTTATCATCACCACGACCCCGCACAACCAATAACTGGCGTGCCCCATAATTACATCGTCACCACCGCACTACAATCCAATAACCCCATCGCCTGCGCGTTCGACGACACTGGACGAGACCAACAAACCTCATGATAAAACCACCAACTCTCCCCGACCATCCTAGGGCCTCTACTCACGTCCTCAATGAGCCTCCACACAATCCCACTAACACCAATCTCACATACCAAAAGAGCCCTACTAATCGACTCTATTCCAAACACCGACCAATTAATTGCTAGTGGTTCTATTCAACTAACAACACACCCCAACGCACTCAACTCTCTATACCACCTGACATCAAGCATCACTTCGACATTTGACTCTAGTTACACAATGTTAATAAGGTGCTTAGAAAACCGGTCGTCCATGATTATCTGACTTTAATGTGACAAACGATTAAATTCCGGTCTTGTTTAAAACAATATATACAAGTGTGATAGAACATATATATATACAAACGAAATTGAAAACAAGGTTAGTAAGGCATAATATGTATGTATGTCTCCTCCCACCTTGTCACTGCAAACAATCGAATTGTTAGAATAAAAACTCAAAGGAATGCCTTTCGATTGAATTGCTAATTGAGACAAACAAATGTGTTAGTATTGACATAACAATATGTATAACAATGAAAAGCCAACAACATGGAACAATGAAAATATGAATAAAATCCTACATATTTACATGAAACGATTAACAAGTGAGTTTCTACATGCTTTAATTGAATTAAAACTCAAAATAATGGTTAATCAAATTAAAAGTGACAAAGGAATTGAAAAAGAGGGAGAAAGGTTTTTGGTGAGTAATCTCAGATTTATACTTATTCCTTGTTGATTCGAGAGAATCGATGCTTTGAATTGAAATCGAATTGTTTTGAGTGTTTTGAGAGTGTATAGATGTGTCTCGTGACTTGTGTCAGTGTGAAGTGTATTGAAAGTCGTGTGAAGTGAAGGTGTCGAAGTCGTGAATTTGTGCGTGTCCCGACTGAGCAAGTGCAAAGGGGTATTTATGGCACGAGGCAAAATTGGAGCAAAGTGAACCTGCGTATATACGCTGGGATGAGCGTATATACGCTCATGGGCGTATATACGCTCATCCAACATATACGCTTCACAATGAGCCTTTAGTTTTGGCAAACGTGTGTATATGTGGAGCGTATATACGCTGGATGTGAGCGTATAGTACGCTCACTTGATGTGAGCGATCGCTAGATGATATACGCTCACTGATTTCGTATATTCTTTCCAAAAACCTCGAAATATTTCGATTTCCTCCGATTTTATTCGTGATTTCCCTTGATTCGACGCACCTAGACACCCTTGTCTCCAAGCAAGGATTCTAGAATGTTCTAGAACCACGTGTTTCCGGAGTATTTTTCATAATCATTCACGTATTTCTGCGTATTCTGCGTATTTAAACATTGCAAATTCATAGAAAATCATAGAAAAATCAGAAAAATAATTTAAAAATATTGGCGGATTCAGAAAAATGGACGCACATGATGGAAAACAAAAGCACGAGAATCGCCAGTGTAAACTCGTTTGAAACCTTTGAAACCTTTGAAAACCTTTGAGTTTATCGAGAAAACCGAAAGAAAACATGTTTGCTTGTATGTGACCTTTTCAATAATTCCGAGTACGACCTCACGTATTTCCAACTTTCGTGAGTTCAAAGCATCTTTTCTGAGTCAAACAAACGCGAGACACGTATGTTTCATCACGGATTACTCATTTGGGGAGACACATTTTCAGGTGTCTACAGAAGCCCCACTTTGACTGAGTCTGGAGAGACGATAGTTTCGTAAGACGAAAGTCAAAGTATTCGATTCGGGACGGAGAGCAACCCAAGACGTTCTGCGACCCTGAGTTACCCTTTTTCGCCGGTACCTGCAAAACAAAGGTTAGTTTTACCTGTACCCGTGTCCATGTGTTCGAGGTGCTTGTATGTGTCTAGTCCTTGAGCGTCATTTCCCCGTTCGCACTGGGAGAAATGCAGGTGCGTCCATGCTTTCGAAGAAATGAGCATTGACTTGAAAATGATAGCCCTAATTCAGGATTAGTACTACCTTGGTGACGACATAGGTCTTTTTTATGTCTAGCGAAATTTGCATGCAATGTTGACTTGTAACTTGTGACCTTGAGATTGAGAGAGTGGCAAGAGTCTTTGAGTTTGGAAGGGCCTTGTCTAGGTCTGATTCTAGACATATTTGAAAGAGTCATTGAATTTGAAGGAGTCTTGTCTAGGTCTGGTTTTAGACATGATTTGAAAGAGTCGTTGAAAGGGTCTTGTCTAGGTCTGGTTCTCGACATGGTTTGAAGAGTCTTTTGAATTTGAAAGAGTCTTTGTCTAGGTCTGATTTTGAGACATGATTTGAGAGAGCCTTTGAATTGAAATTTTGTCTAGGTCTGGTTTTAGACATGACTTGAGAGTGTCATTGAATAGACCTTGTCTAGGTCTGGTTTTAGACTGATTGGAGAGAGTCTTTTGAAAGTGGCTTGTCTAGGTCTGGTTCAAGACATGATTTGAAAGTGTCTTGTCTAGGTCTTATTCTAGACATGATTTGAATGAGCCTTGTCTAGTCTGATTCTTAGACATGATTTGAAGTGACTTTGAATTTGAAAGAGTCCAGTCTAGGTCTGATTCTAGACATATTTGAAGTGACTTGTCTAGGTCTGATTCTAGACATGATTTGAAAGTGACTTTGAATTTGAAAGAGTCTAGTCTAGGTCTGGTTCTAGACATGACTTGAAAGTGACTTTGAAAGAGTCTTGTCTATGTCTGGTTCTAGACATGAAAAGGACGATATAGAGTCTAATCCTAGTACCAAGTGCCAATTGAAGAGTGTCATTTGAAGAGTGACTTAGAGAAAGGTGACATTTGGACGTGACTGTGACTTGACTTAACATTGACGAGACGTGACTTTGATTGGAAAGAGACAGGGTCAAAAGTGATTTTTCAGGATTTTTCCACTTGATAGCAAAAGACTCGAACACGTAATAGGGCCTTAGAGACAAGAAGCCCCCAACTGGAAATTAAGGAGCCATGATGACAACGAGCCCCCAGCGAGACTTTGAGACAACGTGGTTTACGTTTAGATCAACATAGGAGAGGTGATGGATTGTATGGATGAGTTCCCCAATAAGATGTACTAATCCAAAGGTCAGGTGGCTTTACTTCTTTGGGATTGATCAATGAGTCTTGAAGGTGACCAAAAATAGGCTATGGTTCAAATAAAAAGGGTCAAATTTGTGACTAAGGGTCAAAGATGTGGCTAGATGCGAGTTGGCTTAATGATGTTGTTCAAACATGAGTCTATGTCAGGTTCTAAACTGGCAAAACCATAATCGAATTCTTAGCAGTCAAAGCACTCAAAAGGCCTCAAATGAATTAATGTTAATGCTGATGCGGTCGAACCTCGAGAAGAGGCTTCCTACGTATCCTTACGGAATCAGACCAACGTAGTTCTGGTGATGATTTGAACAATGCCTCGTGTGAGAGGGCTTTTGTGGTTGTAATGTGAGGCTGTGGTTTGAGGGTTGAAAAAGGCTTGATGTTTATGAAGTGACCCACGATGCGCAGTGTGCTTTTTAGACTTCTGCTTTTTATTTGAATTGGCTTTGAACTTTGGATTTGCATTGGATTGATTTGTATTTGTGATGACTGGCATTGAACTTTGATTTTTGCTCTTCTCTTTTTTTTTTCTTTTTTTTCCATTTCTCTTCTTTTTTTTTTCTTTCTTGCACGTGTCTTTTCCTACGCACCGTTTGGTCCAAAGGGTTAGGTAGATGTGGTGATGAAAGAAAGATAGGCTAAATGATAGTGTTTGTGGCTCAAAAGGTTGCAAGGGTTCTTGATTTGATGTGACAAAGGGAATGGAAGGGAGGGGTCTATTTTGTGGAGCTGTGAAAGAAGCCTCTCTGGGGCATTGTTCAATTAAATAATTGAATCAGCATTAGATTAAACCAATTGTGGCCAATGAGTGTTGAGACTTGCATAGAATTAGAAAATATATGCCAAAACAAATGAATCATTTTATTGAAAAAAATTTGAGACATACATGGCTTATTTTGAAAGACTACATAGACTCAAAAGACAACGAATTGAAAAGAACATATCGCTAGGACTGGGACTCGATGACTCAATCTAAAGAAGCCGCATGGATCATTAACCCATCCTTGGGTGACTCATGGTTTAGCAAGTGGTTGGTTTGGATGTTGATCTTATCCTTCGCCGCTGGAGGAACTGGGAGGCGACCATCTTTCAACCATGTCTTGAATCCTGTGCTTCAAACGATGCAATTCTCAGTGGTGTGACCCTTCCTTGGTGGAACTTGCAATAGGCATTGGGATTCCAATTCCTAGATTTCTTGTCATCTGTAGGGTCTGGAGTGGGCCAATAGGAGCAAGTGCACCTTTGCAGTTAGTCTATCAAAGCCTGCTCATAAGTCATACCAATTGGAAGAAATGTCTTGGTGGTTCTCGAGGCCTGTTGTTAAAGAGCAGGATGGTTAGAAGAGTTGTCATTGGTAATGTGGCTGATTGATCAGTGTTGGAAAGGAGAGCCACCTTTCTTGTTAAACGCCACGTTACCCTTAGATTTCTGGGCTTGAACATCTTCCTCAACTAGGAGCCAACCTTGTAGAGCCCAGTAAATGAATCAATGGGTTGAAACTTAGTGCTCTCGATACTTGGCTGAAGGTTCTTGATGACCATTCGACTTGATCTTCTCATTCGGTCGAATTGGTCATTTGAGCAGCCTTCTCCCTCCACCTATTAAGAAAGTAGAGAAATTTTCTCTCTCACCTTGCTTGGTAGCCTCTAGTTCACGGAGACCAACAGGAAGCTGGGATTGTACTGTACTGCTTTAGAACTCGTGTTTGATATATTCCCATCATCGAGCTTGGCTGGATTCAGGGTCTTGAACCACTGGATGGATGAGTGTCCAAAGTAGATAGGGAAACCGAAGTGAATAGCTCTTTGCTCATTCCCTTTAGGACATTAATATTGAAAGTGCGGGTGGTCCTCTGGGTCTTCATTCCCTTGAACTTGGCAAATTGTGATGACAAACTTCTTAGGAAGCTGGCCTTAATCTCATAATCAGCGACACGAGCCTTGAATTACTTTTCGGACATTCTCTTGACCAACTCTTCTATTGCTCCACCCTTTTTTCCGTCTCAGTCTTTGAGGAGGAAGTGGTCCAGCCATCGTCTTCTCCTCCCGTCAGACTCGAGAGGTTTTTTCCTCGGTCCTCTTTTTTTCAGCTCCCCAATGCTCTTTTCTTTGGCATCAAGGCGAGAATTCACAGACTCGAGCTTTCGAGAATACTTAAACTGTTGTCGATGTTTGCCATGGAAGTGTCTTGTTGATCAGGAGCGCGTCGGGTTTGGCTTCTTGTTACTCTTCTGGGCCCAGAACAATTGCAGTCTTTGCTATCTGCTTGAAATCAAGAAATTACACTTTAAACCCAAAACAAAAGATTGAAAACTCTTAAGAACAAACCTAACTCAGTTTTGAGGTTCTGGCTTAAGGAACTGAACTCAAAGTAGACTAATGGGCTAGACCTAAATCTATTTAAGGTCTAGACTCGAGAAGATTCAACTTAAGATGGCTTTTCAGATTGAGGACCTCTTAGACCTATGAGCCACTTGAAATTGAAGGGCCTAGCTTTGAATCAAAGTCCTAGGTGAGTCTATGATCGTAACCTAGTTCAGTTTTAAGGTTCTTAGATTGAAGTTGAAGCAACCTAATTCAATTAAGCCTTGGGTTGAAATTGAATTGAACCAACTTCAGATTTAAGTCTTGGAATTAAGAATTGAATTGAATTGAATTGAATTGAATGAACCTAATTCAGGTTTAAGGTTCAAAGGTCGAATCTAAGTCAGACTTAGATCTTGGATTGGAATCGAACCTAAGTCAGTTTCTAGGTTGAATGGAGTTTTGAAAGTGATTTTGAAATGGGCCTAATGGATCATCGAACTTCTGTCTTGAACCATAGATTAAGGGACTGCCTAGTTGGTGTTAAGAATTGGGATGAATGAAGAGTCACAATGTAACAAGCACATTGTTAACACAAAACCAAATTATTCACTTAAGGTCAGGATCTAAGTGAACTATAAGTCGCTTGTTAAGTCTGAAGTGTACATGCCTAAGAGAGAGCTGGGTCCAATTTCACCACCACAATATTGTTGTATGCTCGAATACCCGCTTATTGCGCATCTCTAACACGTGCATACGGCATGGGCGGGTAGGACTTACCTTAACCATGTGATCCATTAACCACATGCAACAAGGTAAAATCCCCCCTCTAAGGTGATCTCGAGCATAGAACATGCCATATTAGACAAGGTGCTAGGACATGACCTATTCGAAGGGTCACAAGCAAATTCCATTGATTATGAATGGAATACGAGACTTGTCAAGTCTGTCCACTCACCAAATGGTGATTATCCCCAGCAGAGTCGCCAAAAACTTAGGGCTTCGCCCCGCCTTAGGCAGGGCGTGCCTCAGCTTCAGTGTCATGGAGTTGAGCCATGAATCGCATGTGAATGCGTTGGGTGTGTCGTCGAATTGAGGATCGCCACGTTAGCTCATATAGGTATATCACGACGCCCAAAACATTGGTGCCAAATTACTGCGCCCCGTCCAATCAAGTAACAGTCGTGGTTCGGGACAGGTACGATCAGATCTGTAACCAATTGCCGCATGGTACGGCCTCTACCGTCTCATTGTAGTTCCACAAATCCATAACAATGTGAATTCAGAACGAGGCCTATTGATTGACTTGAAAGTGGCATTAATTGCTAGGTGGGTGTATTTAAACAAACCAAACTCTACAATGGATAAGGCGATCACTTGATGTTAGTCAATTTAATAAGGTGCTTAGAAAACGGTCGGTCCATACTATCTGACTTTAATGTCGACAACAGATTAAAATTCCGGTCTTGTTTAAACCATATATACATGTTGAAAAGAACATATATATACAAAACGAAGTACAATTCGAATACAACTAAGTTATATCATTTATACATAAGACTACGGTTACGCATTAATCGCACGAATTGTCCTCCTCACCTATGTCACTTGCAAACAAATCTTCGACAATTGTTAGAACATCAAAGAATCGTCCTTTCGATTGAATTGCTAATTGAGACAAAACAAACTTTGTTAGTTAATAAATAACAAATGTATAACAAATGAAAACAAACCATGAAAACAATTGAAATATGAATAAATCCTACAATTTAATGAAACCGATTAACAAGTGAGTTTCTACATTGCTTTAAATTAATTAAACATCAAATAATGTTAATCATTAAAGTGACAAAAGGAATTGAAATAAGAGTGGAAGAAAGGTTTTTGGTAGTAACTCAGCATTTACCTCTATCTTCGCTTGATTGATTCGAAGAGAATCGATGCTTTGAATTGAAAATCGAATGTGTTTGATGTTTTGAGAGTGTACTGATTTTGTCCCGTACTGTGTCAGTGGTAGTTATGAAAGTCCGGTGAAGTGAATGGTGTCGAAGTCTGTGAATTGGTCCGTAAATTCCCGAACTAGAGCAAATGCAAGGGTAATTTATAGGACGAGGCAAAATTCGGAGCAAAGTGAACCCTCGTATATATCGCTGGGTCATGAGCTATACCCGATGGAAGGGAGTATTTCGCTCATCAGCGATATACGCTTTTCACAAATGAACCTTTGGTTTTGGCAAAAAACTGATGTATATGTGGAGCATATCCGATGTGCGGCTTCAACGCATAACTCTCCTTGTGAGCGTATACGCTAGCCATCTGCCGTATATACGCTCACTAGATTTCGTATATCTTTCCCACAAACCTCGAAATATTTCGATTCCTCCGATTTTATTCGTGTTTTCCCTTGATTCTGACGCACCTAGACACCCCCTTCTCCCAGCAAGGATTATCTAGATGTTCTAAAGTTTCACGTATTCCGGAATATTTTTCTATCATTCACGTTTTCTGCGTATTCTGCGTATTTAAACATATGCAAAATTCATAGAAAATCAAGAAAAATCAGAAAATATAATTAAAAATATGGCGATTCAGAAAAATGTGACGCACATGATGGAAAACAAAAAAGCACGAGAACGCCAGTGTTAAACTCGTTGAAAAACCTTTTAAAAACCTTTGAAAACCTTTGAGTTTATCGAGAAACCGAAAAGAAACATGTTTGCCTAGTATGTGCCTGTTGCTCAATAATCCGAGGTACGACCCTCACGTATTCCAACTTCGTGAGTTCAAAAGCATCTTTTCTGAGTCGAAAAACGAGGACAAACTGATTTTCATCACGATTATCATTTTGAACACATTTCAGGGCTACATAACCATATCGATGTTGACCTCGGTGGTAGTTACTTAAAGTCTATTTCGTTTTACCAACAAATGATGTTACAATTCCTTACAAATAACGTGTTATTGTAACCACTTTGTTATTGGTTACAAATAAGCCCTTTTTTACATTGACTATTGGTTTCTTGGTTACCTAAAGCCATTATATGTAACTAAACAAACATTTGGTTACTTTAAAGTAAATTAAATGTAACTTACACAACATATATGTTGGTTACAAATACTATTGGCCAAAAAAATGAAAAAAACTAATAATTCAAAATTGAAATTATCACTACAAGAAAAGTTACATATAGAGGTAGCCATAAATTACATCTAAATATATATTGCTGCCTCTAATGCTTTTAGAGTAATTTCTCCGTGCCTTATTCCATCGTCGCTAATTGTAGGTTCCCTAATACCACTTTTAAGCAGACAAGTCATCTTGCTACTAAACCACTTACATTAGAAGCACCAATAAGTCGTCCTATACAGGTTGCCCCTAATGTCACCTTTTTGAGCACACAAGTAATAGTAGCTAATAAAGACATTTATGTTTAGAGGCACCATTTAGCACTCACTAAATGTAGTGTCCCCTAATATCACCTTTTAGTCGGCAGACAAAATATAACACCATTGATGTTTAGAGCAATCATAAGTACAGTTTGTCGCTAATTATTAGTTGTCTCTAATGCCACCTTTAGAGGCAAATATTTCATAGATTAAAAAAACATTTAGGACAATATTGATTATGTTTTCCTAATTATATTTAGATCCATTCAAAATTTTTGTTTATAGAAGCAACAAAATTTTACAATGAAATATATATGCAAACAATTTCTTTTTTTTAATTTAGACACAAAGCATAAAATCATATATATATATATATATATTATATATATAATATAATATATATATATATAATATAATAAATATATATAATATATACTATATAAATATATATATTATATATATATATATATATATATATATATATAGCTATATATATATATAATATATATCAAATACACAAAATACCAAAATTGCATAGCCAAAATATGACAACTATACTTCCAATTCAAGAAATATATAAAAAAAGTATAGCTTCTAACAAAAGATCCTATAAGCAGCTAATTTGCATCAATACCATTTCGCTTATTAGTGCCACCTTCTATGAAGGCTCGTAGGTCTATTATGGCAAACCTACCCAACAATACAAAACTAACCAACAGCTTAGGCGTAGAACAATTAACAGTAAACACAATAGAGATCTGAATCGGGGGCTAGTAAGAAACAACAACAACAAGCAACAACAACAGAGGATCTACTCTTACAGTAGCAAGAAGAGATAGATGCAAAATAGCAGCACCAGTCAGTCACGACAAGAGCACGAGCTGGCACAAACACAACACTAGTTTGGCTCGGACGCACACATATCCTATCATCAACCCCCATAACATCACTGCCAAATACATTAAACCCACGCATTAAGAATAAACCCATCTTAAACTTTACAATAGATATAAATATAATAAAACAAAAAAGCTCATAAGAACCTAACATAAGAAAATAATATTTAATTATTCTAAGAAGATTTACTAGATTCAAGGCTCATAAATGAGTCCTAAACCCGAAGGAAAAAAAAGGCCCTAAGATTTCGTGGTGGTTAAAAACTGATCACTCAAGGAAAATACATTGTTGTAAAAAAGCGCAAAATATAGTTACGGATAACAATATAAAATCAACAACAGGCTGATTAAGGATGAACCAAAAACCTGCCACAAGAGTGTGAAAGAGCAACATACAGACGCAAGCAAACTGTGAATATGATTTATAATCAAAACTAGGTTTAATCAATATACTCCGAAATTCTCCCTGAAAACTACAATCAATAATAACAAATGAATGAGCCTGAGTACACCACCAACAATTATTAAATAGCTTAAGCAAGCTCTAAAAAACTACCAGCACCGCAAATCAGAATTTAAAGAAGAATAAGCACCGCAAGAAACTCCAAAATGGAATAATAATAATAACCACTAAAGTTCAGCACTTAAGAAAAATTGACTCAATCAATATGAGAAAAAAATCAAAAAACAAGACAAGCTTAAAAAATCATTCAAAGAGACAAAAAACTTACTCAATGTTCCTATCACCCCATCAGCAAGCGAATAGAATAAATGACTGCAAAAACATATTAAAAGATATAATGATACTATCATATAATTAAGAATCAGAGCCTTGTGTGAAATGAAAGCAGAGAAGCATGAACGTGGCAAGTACATATATTTATTTCAAGATTGGAAAATATATTATAAATTTGAAAATGTATCATTACAATATTACCACATCACTAGAAAATTATAATCTGGTTATCTCAATCGTAAAATATAAGGAACAAAGTGAACACCACCGACAATGCAATGGAATAAGCACAAAACGAAAACAACAGGCTAGTAAACATAAGCCCACGAGAACAGCACAAGCCGTATGTAGTCTGTCACAGAAAACTTAACTTGATGGAGAAATGTCCCTCCGCCTTTCAGACAGTATCAAGGAGTATCCCTTTCCGAGATGCAATGAAGGAATAGGAGTTAGAGGGAGAAAGTAGCTCAAGTCAGGTATGAGTCAGGCTATAGCCATGGTGACCCTAGACCTTCTTCTGTTCCTCCGCCTCCTTACTCAATCCCTTTGACTTCGTCAATGGAAGTAATTCCAACCATGGGAACATTCCCTAGRTTAGGGGTAAACAGTTATGGAATTAGAGGGGTTTATAACGCTGGTAGCGGTTTTCGAATTGCRACTAACGGGCATGTTCCTCCAGTCTCCTATCCTGCTACTCATGAACTGTCACAACCCACTGACATTCCACAAACTGGAAATCAAGGTTATCCATATCAAACTTACCCACTTTTGGAAAAAATGCCATAGGTAACCACCGTTTTCGGGCGTTACGTAACCAACATCGATGGTTACCTCTATGGCAATTACTTAAAGTCATTTCATTTGTAACCAACAAAATGATGGTTAAAAATAAGCCCTTTTTCTACATTGACTATTTGGTTTGTTAACCGATACAATATTTGTTGGTTACCTAAAGTAAATTACATGTAACTTACACAACATATATATGTTGGTTACAAATACTATTTGCAAAATAAAATAGAAAAAACTACTGATGACAAAATTGGCAATTATTGAATTCAAGATTGGAAAGTATATTATATAAATATGAAATGTATCAATTTCAATATTAAACATCACTTAGCAAATCTATACTCTGGTATCTCACTTGTAGAATATAAGGAACAAAGTGAACACCACCAACATAAGTGAAAGGTTGAGGTGTGGAGCAAGGTTGAAAGTTGAAGGTTTAAGTCTTCTGCTGGTTGCGTGCCGCCGATACAATGGCCTTGTGCGCCTGAGTTCTGAAGCAAGCAAGAAGCCAAGCAAGTCAAACAGTATGCGTGGCGCCCATCCTGTGCGCGGCGCCACTTGGTGGCGTGCCCATTCTTTCTGCCCATTGTGCCGGTTTGCATCTGGTTTCAAAGCGTGGAAGCGTTGACATATAAATAGGACTTCTATTTTCATTTCTCTCTCATCACATTGTATCAAACATACTAAATACTCTCAAATACTCTCAAGTTCTCAAAACTTAGGTTTAAGCATAGAATTGAGTTATAGCTTTGCAATTTCATACATGGAGCTTGTGCATTGGAGTTTATTCAATCAATAATCAAATGCTACAAAGGTATTTTTCTTCCCCCGTTCTCGGGTTCCCACGGTAACTCTATCACTTAAATCTCTTAATTTTTCTTTTTACTTGGTTTCTGTTGTTTATTGTTTCTGCATAAGTATGGATTTATACTTGCACTTGTGTTTGTTCTGCTTGGCTTGAGCTTCGTTTGCTGTCTTTTGCCATACATTTGGTACTTCAGAGCGAGGTTAATCTATGGTGGTTTGTGGCTTAGGTTTGAGTCAATTGTAGTTTGACGTAAGGAAAACTCAGTTTCTTGCTTTATGTTTGAGGTGAATTATTGATTGAATTGGAACCTTGATTTTAAAAAACCCTAAAATTAAGATGGAGAGAAACAAATGAAAATCGAGAAGTTTGTGGAAAACTTAGCTTTTGAAATGCAAATAGACGACTATTTGTATCAAAAGCGTCTTTACTACCTCTCCGATGGCAAAGGCCGGATAGTATGAAAAAGGAGGATTGGAGAGTCAGATAGACAGCCATTGATGTGAATTAGGGTAACTTTTGAGCGAAAGACGTGCTTTATGAGTTAAGCACATAACACGACGTGAGGAGGTGCTTAGCACCTTATCGACACATGTATGAAGCCTCCGCCTATCAATAAGGTTTCTTGATGCGTCTTTGTTTGAGGTCCGAATGAATGTGAGTGGTTCGGCCGCCGAACACAATAAATGAGATTATTCGATCTACCAACTATTCATCGTCGACTAAAGTGTGAGATGAGATGAAAGCCTTGATTGCATCTTCAGTTGCCTAGGTCATGGGATATGGTGTTTCCGTATTACAACTCTTCCGCGCAAAGAAAAGTTTGAAATGTGAGACGTGGAGACTTATCTAAGTGAAGCTTGAGAAGAGAGAGCTTGAGATCGTCTAGTGGGCCTATCTGCTGAGGGGGAACGGGGAACAAGCAAAGAAGCTCAAGCGTCGATCGAAGAGTCAGGGAGAGTAAATCGAGGTCAAAATTTGGAATTGTGTGTTGGATTGGGGTACGAAAGGGCCATACCAAGAGGAATGCCTAATCCCAAGAAGAAGGGGCTCGGGCACACATACAAGTGAGCGATTCATTGGTGAGTTATCTCGAGCTGGTGATTCGGGCTGATGATGTCTTGTTCTTACGTGGACAGTCCAGTTAAAATTGGATACTTGATTCGGGTGCTTCGTTTCATTTCTTTCACCGTGCAAGGATATTTTCAAAAACTTCAAAAGT
>SNQN01005246.1:23344-45793 GCA_008642245.1 Bassia scoparia | reverse complement strand
TGCTAAGTCTAGAGCTATTTCTGTTAAGGACAGACTTGGTCCTAAGAAGGTGCTTGTTTGGAGTAGGCTTGAAAGACTTCCTCCTTTGAGGATTGACTCAAATGTTGCTGAAWGAAGACACGGACCTAAAAAGGTGCTTGGAGGGGATGCTAAAGAAAAAGGGAAGGCTGTTGTGGAAGATAGACCCAAGAAATGCAAATGGGTGAGGAAGCCTAAAGGTGAGAGCTCGGGTGCAAACAAGGATGACGCCTAGGAGAAAGAAGAGGAGAGGAAGGAGTGATTGCTTTTTTTTCCACAACTCTTGTTTAATTTAATGTTTGTTTTATTAATGAGTTAATAAAGTGATTGGCCTGCGAGCCGCTTTTGCAGGTAATAACTGAACTTTGGAGTATGAAGTTTCCTTTTGTGTCGTAATTGCTCAATTTTAATTACAAGTAGTAATAAATTATAAATTTGCATTGCTTTTTATACATTGTTTTTACTTTGAGCTTGTTGAAGAAAACTTCGTCCAATTGCCGCTTGACTGTTGTTCACTTGCTAATCCCAAAATAAGTAGGGCACTTGTTATTGTAGTCGAGCCCCAGGGTGAGGCTGCCTACGTATCCCATAAGGAATCAGGTCATCCGTAGTTCTGATGCATGATGCTATTGTGTTGTTGAGACGCAGTGCGCGTGTATGCCTTAGARGTAGTATTTCTTYAGRTGGTCTAAGTTGGTGAGGCTGTAGAAATTATAACCATTTGTGTCCATTAGTTGAACTGCCCCTTTTGGTAAGATCTTCTTGACAATGTAGGGACCTTCCCAATTAGGACGAAACTTGCCTCGAGTATCTATGAGTATTTTGTGAAGTGCTTTAAGAACCAAATCACCTTCTTTGAAGCCTCGTGATTTGACCCGCTGATTGAAGTACCGTTCGACCCACTTATGGTATGCTTGCACATTGCAAATAGAGGTCCTGTAACCCCATAGGGCGAAGTGTAGCATTTGCGGCCAATCTCGATAATTCTTCGTCATCTTAGAGATAATTGTTTTGAGATTTTTGTTAGCTGCTTCAACTGCCCTATTGGCTTGTGGCCTGTATGGTGATGACTTGTGGTGCTGAATCTTATATTTGGCWATCAGATCCGCACATTCTACTTGAAAGTGGGTGCCGTTGTCACTAATGATTTCATGAGGAACCCCATAGCGACAGATGATGTTGTTTTCTAAAAATTTTGCCACGTGCTTAGCTTGGAGCTTAGCATATGATGCTGCTTCGACCCACTTTGTGAAGTAATTTATGGCCACAAGTATGAATTCATGACGTCCTTGCCCGGGCGGCGTAATCTTCCCTATTATGTCTATCCCCCACGTAGAGAAAGGCCACGAAGAGACAAACGTGGATAGGAGAGAGGGAGGAACATGRTGTGCATTGGAGTATTTTTMGCAGGTGTCGCACGTACGGATGMATTGCATGCAATCCCTTTCAATGGTGGTCTAYTAATACCCTAATTTGATGATTTTGGAGGTCAGAAGCCTACTATTCATGTGGGTGCCACAGATTCCGTCATGGACGTGCTCCATGATTGTTTTGCTTWCTTGTTGAGTGATGCAAAGTAYGTGGAGACCATTKTAGTGGCGCTTGTAGAGTTCTCTGCCTTGAAGTAGGTACTGAGATGCGAGATGCCTCAGAGTCCTTTGTTGCTTTTTGGTTGCACTAGAAGGATATATTCGCCAGTTTCTAGGTAGTCCTTAATGTCWTTGTACCATGGCTCTTCTGGAWCGAGGTTGGGCACCTCGTTTGTTTCGTCTAAAGTGCAGTCGTATGCTGGTTCTTGTCTTCGTTCAATGACTAAGGGCATTTGGGCCACTGAAGTCGAAATTCGCACCATAGATGCGAGTTTTGCTAGTACATCCACGAATTGATTGTCTTCGCGTCGTAGGTAGGAGTATTCAACTTCGTCTACCTGGGATGCAATGTTCTCAAGATAGGACTAATACGAAGCAAGGTTTTCACTTCGTACCTTCCATCAGCCTGAAATCTGGTTTATGATGAGTGAGGATCACCATATACCCGTAGTCTCTTTATGTTAAGTCCAATGACAGCTTGCAGACCTAGAATAGTGACGTCGAAGTCCAGCTTGACCGAAATTGGGGTATGCTTTCTTGTGGCGAGATTAGAAGCACTCCAATTCTGCATCCTTTTTTATTAGATACACCATCGAAGTATAACGATTAACTGTCTTCCTCGCTCATCATAAGTTGTTCGTCTGGAAAGTCAAAGTCCTTAGGAAGGACTTCGTCTGGAGAGAGTCTGCTAAGAACTCGAAGACAATACTACCTTTAAGGGCTTTTTGAGGTACAAACTTAAGGTCAAATTCGGCGAGCTTAACCATCCATCTAGACATGCGTCCGTTGACTGCTGGCTTTTTAAAGAGGTATTTCAGAGAATCCCCTTTGCATACGATGTGTACGGTATGTGTGAGCAAGTAATGTRGAAGCTTTCGCGATGCRTACACTAAAGCCAAGCATAGTTTCTCTAGGGCTGAGTATCGTTCCTCGTATGAAAGGAGCTTCTTGATGAGGTTGTAGATTGCACTTTTATTGTCGTGGATTTCTTGAGCAAGCATCGCTCGTTGCTTTAAGATAGAGCCGCAACGGATGCCTAGGGCGAATAGGAGCTAACATAGGAGGATTGGTGAGGTATTCCTTGATCCTGTCGAAAGCTAGTTGGCATCTATCATCGGTGCACCTTTCTTCAGTTTCTTGAAGACGGATTCACAGACCATTGAGAGCTTGGATATGAACCTGCTGATGTACTTGAGTCGACCTAAGAACCCTCGAAACTCCTTTTCATTTTGTGGTGGCCTAAGTGACATGATTGCTTTAATCTTTTTCGGATCGATCTCGATGCCTCGAGAGCTGATGATGAAACCTAAGAGCTTGCCTGAAGTGACTCCGAATGCACATTTTTGCGGGTTGAGACGCATGTTGTCTTTTCCATGTATTCTTCGGCCATTTTGACTTGATTATACCCTACATACCCATCCATGAATGAGAGCAAGGCATGATTTGTTGTGTTGTCTACGAGAACATCTATGTGTGGTAGATGGAAGTCGTCTTTCGAACTTTCTTTGTTTAAGTCACGAAAGTCTACACACATTCGAACCCGTCCATCTTTCTTAGGTACTGAACCACATTTTCTATCCAATGAGGGTAATTGACGACTTTAATGAAGCCTTCATTGTGTTGTTTGATGACTTCCTGCCGAATGTTAAGGGCGACATCCGGTTTCATGAGACGGGGCTTTTGTTTGACTGGCTTAGCCCCCTCTATGAGCGGAATTCTGTGTTGTGCGATGTTTGGATCAATCCCTGGCAAGTCTTCATAGGACCAAGCAAAAACATCCCGGAACTCCTTCATTGTTGCAACTAGTTCGTCCCTTTTTTGTAGACTCAGTGTCAAACCAATTTGTATCTCTTGCGGTGTGTTGTTGTCGGAGATGTCTACGTTTTCGGTTTGTTCGATGACGGAAGTTTTCTTTTCGTGCTCTTCCATTGCCTTTATTAACTCATTYTTGTTTTGTTTGTTTTCGAGTTGTGAATTAAAGCAATCATAAGAAGGAAAAGAGGAGTAAGCAAAAAGGAGCATGTTATTAAACATTGAAGAGAGTACAGATAAGTTTGTATCCGAAGAGACTTGACTGACAAGGGAGAGAGGGATACTAGGCTCGTTGACAGACTCAGGAGGACAGTCCCTAGGACTAGCTATCCTATCTTCTACAACACTAGACTCAGACTCAGTCTCGGATTCAGAATCCTCGAGCATTGGTCCTTCGCCCATGGTGCACTTGATGACCTTGCCTCCTAGAGTAGTGATCTTCACGGTTTTGCGCCAACCATGAACTAAGCCTTCAACTGGTGTGATGAGAGTGGTGGGATCAAATGCTTCCTTGGTCATGGCCATGAAAACCTCTTGTTCAGTTCTAGGGGTGATTTCGTGGCCAAAAAAGAATCCTAAACCTTGTGCTTCAAGGCCATCTAGGGCAGATGCCTTGCTTGTGGGGACAGGATCCCAGTCTACAAAGTTGCAGTTGCTAAAAATCTCATGTCCTGGATATCTATTGCCATCCGTTACCTAGGCATATTTCTTAGAGCCTTTGAGAGGAAAGGGGAGATGACCGCTGTCTATCAAGTCTTGGATTGCTTCCTTCAATGTATGGCATTCTTCGGTGTCATGGCCATGTCCTCGGTGGAACTTGCAAAACTCGTCTATGCTCCATTTAGGAGGCCTTTTCTCCAAGGGAGGATTAGGAGTATGGCCTTTTGGAGAAATGAAGCCAATCACCTTGAGGTGCTCAAGGGCTTGGGCATAGGGCATGCCTATCCTAGTGTATTTGCGCTTGTTGCGAATTACAGGTGCCTTCACCATAGTCTTGCTTTTAAGAGAATCATCGATCCTCTTCATTGCTTTGTTCATGTGAGAAGTGATGACCTCCACCATATTGGTCGTTGTCTTTGGTTCAGTGTCATTCTCGCTAACTAATTCTTGCAAATTATTATGTGAAGAAGTTACTTGTCCCTTGGACAGAACCCGATCTACATAGTGCTTAAGGATGCCATGGATCACTTCCTCAAGAATTTCGAGGACCTGGGTGTTGGACTTCTCTAGCTGAGCGACTCGGGAAGCCAATGAGTTGAGGGTCTCATTCAAATCAGCTAAAGACAAGTCCGTTCGAGTGTCTTCACTATCCATTAGTGCAATGGTGTTGATTGACGGATTCCTGCTTGAGAACCATGGAATGAACCTTGTGTCTACGAGCTCAAATCGTTGGTGCCTACCCTGTTTGCACATGGACCAAAAGTTAAGTTCCATGTCGAATCAATCTGTGATGCAATGCATGTCTTAGGGGTGATCATTCCCTTGCCTATTGATTGACTCAAAAATGTAAAAGTGCATGAAGGTCAGAAATTTGCCTTTTGCCTTTTATTTTTTATTTTTCATTTTTTTGTCATTATTACTTTTTTTGTGTTTTTTGTTTTTCTTTATGTCCCCTTTTTTTCCTTTTTTGAAAAGGCGAAGTTCAAAGGTGCGACGTCCGTTTACAATTGTATGACTCAAAAGACGTAACGCCTAATGATTCTAGTTTACTACCACTTCGACATTACGACGCCTAAGGAATGATCACCTTGCTATATTAGGACTGTTACATGACTCAATGACTTGTTTGTTATGAATTCAAAGCTAGGGTCCTTAGTCTAAAAGCACGTAGCACGTTGTCACGTTAGCATGAACCCTATATGTAAAAGAAAAACAAGAGTCCAGCCACCTTGAGTCAATTGCTACGTTATCGAACAGGTCAGTCCGGGTGTCCAAGAGGGTCCCATGACTAGGCTCAGAACGATCCTTAACACATCCAGCCCGTTGTGATGATCAAAGGAGGTCTAAACCATTACAGCTTTGTAGTGCACGCAGCCGCGCGTCATGGTGAGGACGGGCATCAAGCTTAAGAATTGGTTATATAGATAGTGCACCAGCGCGAATCTT
Organism: Bassia scoparia; assembly: GCA_008642245.1. Classification (NCBI taxonomy): domain Eukaryota; kingdom Viridiplantae; phylum Streptophyta; class Magnoliopsida; order Caryophyllales; family Amaranthaceae; genus Bassia; species Bassia scoparia. Next base: position 40,268 of record SNQN01005246.1, on the reverse strand, counting down.
AAGCGCCCCCCCCCCCTCGGGTCTTGTCTCAAGTGTAGAACACACTTATATGAGACGTGATGCCTAGAAAACGGAAACTCGGTGACAACGACCTAAGTTCCGTGTAATGCAGGATGCCTAAAACACAATGCCGTCTTTAAGACGTTGAAATCGCATAACAATTCGAGTATTGCCCACACATCATTAAATGTAATAGCTTTAGTGAATTCCCCAGTGATGTCGCCAGAAAACTGTACGGGCGCTGGGGCGTCACCGGGCCGGAGTAGGTTCGGTCCCTCTACTCCGGGTGGTACAAATCAAGGGCGGCTCGGTTCGTTTGCTAGAATTGATTTCTTGCTTTTGCATATTGTGAGTATGCCTAGAGTTGTGTGTTTATACTCAAAATCAGTAGAGGAAGTCGCCACCGCGCTTCTTTTGGGAAGCTGCGGAACTCGTTTTAAACCTTGTCTATAATTGCATAAAGKAAGGCGAACGACTCCATATCTGGTAGTGCACCAAATGTCTTTATTAGGGGACAAGGGTAAGGGTGAAGTAGTGCACAGCAACCCCCCGCATCTAGCGGCCTCTACTTAGTTATTACGAGTTCATTGCCCGAAAGACGACAACAAACATTTTTCCGTTTTAAACCCTAAGCATGCAATATTACTAGGCGGTTTATTTAACAGAATACTATGCGAATAGTTTCTAGTTTGTTGTGGCATGTGTTGTTAATTCCGTATTCCAAGAGCCTAATGTCGGTTTTCCATAGTTATCTTATTAGGCGTGAAAAACGAAATTTGCAGGTCTTTGTGAAAGCATATTATGGTTGTGAGACAAGCATGCAAGCACTCATAAGAGGAATTTAAATTTATGCCTTAAGGTTGCTTTTAATTCGAATTGCCGAGTCGTTTGTTAATCAATATTACATGCAAATTACATAGAAAGTCGAATTTCTAAACAAGCATGCAAAAGGGGGGGTTAGAAATCAGACGTTGGCCTCAAACCTACCTCGCAACACGATGTCGAACACAAGAACGCTACCTCGGACCCTTAGGAACCCTTTTCGAACCTTAGAACCCTTGAAAACCTCCTAGATCTATTGCAAAAGAGCCTTTGAAGATGCTTTTATGTGTTTGAATTGTGTTTGAATGTGTTTGAAAGTGTTTTTGAGAGAGAGTGAGAGGGAAGTAGACAAGTGAGAGAGAGAGAGAGAGAGAGAGAGAGAGAGAGAGAGAGGGCTCGTCCAAAGTTGCAAAAGTTCAAAAGTTCGTGAAATGAATAGAAGAGTTCCCTATTTATAGGCAAGGGTCAAAATCGGCCAAAATAGGAAGTTTTTGGGCGCAATTACGCCCAAAACTGGGCGTAATTACGCCCAGTATCGACCTCYATTCTGGCCAATTTTGCTTGCCTCGAATAGCATGATTGCGATTGTTTTATATCGTAATATAATCGTACGTGATTTTATACAATTATTATTTGATATTATTGCGATTGTGTCGGATATTATTGCGATATTCAAGATTGCTTTCCCTCGAATAGTGAGATTGTAATGAAATTATATCGTAATATAATCGTATAAAATATATACGCGATTTTATAGGATCATAGTCGATATTATTGCAATTATGGCTGATATTACCATGATGCTCAGGATTTTCGGCTTCCTTAGACGCGTGTCTCGAGGCAAAAATTCCCGGGATGAACCGCTATGCTCGGTTTTGCGTTTTTCCTTGAGAAATTCATAAGTATTAAACCATAAATCCAATTATGGAAAAAATATATAAAAATTCCTTGTGAAAAATAGGGTTATGTGCTGAAATTTTGTGAATTTTGGAATTGTTTTCATAATTTAATTAATTATCGCAAAATTAATTAAATTGTTGAAAATTTCGAAAACGCCACAGATACTTAGAAAAATTCAGAAAAAAATCTAGACAATGTTTAAAAATAAGTTAAAATTATTTGAAATTTAAAAATTATTTTTTTGAGGTGCTAAATACTTGGAATAGGTGTCTGGTGCAAGGGAATCTGCCTTTTTTAAGGCCTGTCAAGGTTCTAGCTCTCTCGATTTGACTTGTGTGTTGCAAGGGGTGTCTTATCATTGGCCATTTTGTGCTAGGAACAAATGTATGTATCTACACTAGCTAACTTTGAAATGTGTTGCTGGGTTCGAAGTGGTCGTGGTCGGGTTTGATTGAATCAAATCGTTATTGGGTTTGAGTAGGAGGTTTAAGGCAATTTGGGGTGGTCAAGGTCGAGATAGTTGGGTCGAATGGGTGGTTTGGGTAGGTTAGGGTGGTTGGGTCGAGTAYGTGGTTTAATTTTGGGTGATTTAGGGTGGTTTGGTTTGGGGTGGTTTAGGTTTAGTGGTAGCTACATCGGTGGTTGTTATAGGTTGATTCGTGGTGCATGGTAGTGTAATATAATGGTGTTTGAAGGTTGGTGGTGATGGGGTGATTTGGGTAGTAATTTTGGACGAAGATGGTTGATTGACTAAATAATAGAGAAATTAGTGTCCAATTAAAATAATGGAGTGCATGTAGAAGTAGCACCAGAGTCAATGTCGGATTACCATGGTCAAAGTCGGAAAAACAGGGTAAGGTACCTACTAACAAAGTTTTTTTTGTTTTAGGTCTCTTCTTACATAAAATTTTTTAAAAGGTGTTTTCTAACAAAAAAAATAGTTTCAAAAGGTTTTTTTGACAAAAATTTCTTTATTAATAGTTAATTCGAACTTACTTCATTGCTTTCATTAGTTGTAGCTTAAAATAACTCAAACAAAGGCCCTAATTCTAATCTATATGCTTTTAATTGGTTATAACTTAATGGTTACTTCCTTGTGGATGTTACCTTGTTACCACTAGCTACATTAGTTAGTTTTAATAGGTTATTTTTGATAGATTTGCGACAATCCTGTTAGTGATGTGCTATAGGTTGTTCAACGCTTATTGTAATTGACATGTATGCAATAATCATTCAAGGTCTTAGAAGTGAATTCACCAGCATTGTCAAGACGAATAGTCTTGATGGGATAATCAAGAAAATGTGCCCTTAATCTGATCAATCGGGCAAGTAGTTGATACATTGATTAAAACCATACAAAATCTAAATGTTCCAGATGGCGGGTGTATTGCCCCGCATATATCTCCTTTTATATGCTCTAAAAAAATTAATAGATTCACAACAAAGAGTGTAGGTAATTTCTCTAAAACATGAAGTCGTCAAATTCCAGGTTGTGAGTTGATAATAAAGAARCGGTCATGCCAAGCTATAAAGTCATTATTAGTAAACTTCTTGTTTAATATAACACGAGCTTCAATTGTACTTATCTATGTGTAGTATAAACCAATATCCTTCCCATAAACTTCTCAATCTTTTTGGATGTTGTGTTCATCTTCCTGAATGATAATCCCGCTCTGATACCAATTTTGTTACAACGGAAGTGCCAAAACAAACTAACTAACGATAACAAACAAATAAGACGAACAAATAACATTCAAAGATATAATGAGATTCACTATCAATGCGATACCTACATCCTTCAGGACAGTATTAAGTTGTTTACTATGAAGATCAAAGGGAATAAAATAGTGAGAGGCTAGTAATTTTCCTAAGAATACTCACAAAACTCTCTCTGTGTTTTCCTCACTTTTGTTCCTTAAGCTTAATTAGAAACAAAACCTAGATATCAATTTATACGAAATGACAAAGCATGAAGTAGCGTGTCCTAAAAAAGACCAGACCCGACGAGGTATGATAGTCACCTGTCCGAGTGGGCAAATCATTGGAGAAACGAAGTGCCGAAGACCGGCCCGGGTGGCTGGATAACCATCCGCGTGGGCGAGGCAACCAAAAGACGAGTTTGCCAAAACTGACCACATACTCGCTTGGGTCCACAAGCTACTAAAGAAAGTTGGGTTTAACTAAACCTTAGACCCGCCCAGGTTGCCTAGTCACTCGCCCCGGGTGCACGACACACTAAAGATAGGAGAACTTCATCGAACCCCGTAACTCGGTTAGGTTCACTACTTTTCCTCGCGAACTAATTTTGTATTACTCCAAACCGACTTAAGTTCAGTTCCGTAGTAATAAGTTAAGTTAAGTTCAGTAATAAGTTAAGTTCAGTAAAATAAGTTAAGTTCAATTCCTAAGAAATTTGTTAAGGATTCAATAAAAATAAGTTCAGTTCAGTAAAAATAAGTTATGTTCAATACTAATAAGTTTAGTTCAGTACAAATAAATCCAGTTCAGTACAAATAATTATAAATTAGATTAATATGGAAAAATTGTTAGAAATAAAGCTGAACTAGAAGTTAATGTAACTACTTATCACCTCTCCTTTTCTCTCTTCTCTCTCCTCTCCTCTGGGTTTTAGTTTTTTTTAGTCCGTCAATAAATTAGACTACTTTCGACCCTTTTTTCTTATTTCAATTTATTTTTCTACTATGTTTTGCTTTTGTCTTGTTTAGTCTCTCCATTGTTGAGAAATTTTGTCCCATTTTTTGGGGGTTTTCTCCAATTTTTTGGGATTTTGATTTTCATCTATAGTTGAGAATTTTATTGTTATGGTTCTTATAATAATTGAGAAGAAGATTTGGATTCTTATGGGTTTAGGGTTTGTCATCAACTTTATTATCAAAATATCAACGTAGACGATTGCGGAGGTCTCGACTTAGAAAAATGCATTGACATTGAAAATCATAGTTAGTGTCAAGCTTGAAGCGGTGGAATATGACATATGTCAAAGTTGCAAATTAGTTATGTGTTTTGTTGTAAACTAGTTTTTTCACCTGTGCTTTGCACGGATAACAATTTTAGTTTATAAAAATGAAAAGATTACTTAAAATTAGGAGGTGAAAATACAATAAATATGTATATATTTAACCACGAATGTGCTTATATTCTTTCTTTTCCACTATTTCTGAAAAAAAAGTCTTAAAGGTTATTTTTATAATGCACATATATTAAAAAATTTATTGATTATTTCTTGCGTTCTCATTATAAGCATTATTCTCATTGGATCTTTCTCAAAACAGTTTATGTTATTGAAAGTTAATTAATGAAAAACTAAAATAAAATAGTATTGAAAACTAATTAATGAGAATGAGAAAGAAAAATAAAAATAATATTATCAAAAATATTACGAAAGTGGACATTTCGAAGGATGTTAATTTTATGTACAAATTTTGTTAAAGTGCGCAATTATCACCAAATTTCATAACAAAATGCATAAATGAGTACATACAACTCAAAAAATTTTATCCTTATCCTTACAATATAAAAGTTTGTAAGCTTTTTACTATTCACAAAATTAATAGCGAGAGCAAAATGAATAGTGGTTTTGCCACCTCACTCTGCCAACTCACCATACCACCACACATAAGCACCCTCCCATTCCACCTCATCAACCCAGTGCCATGATCTCAATTATCTAATTAACTCGAATCTCAGCCGTGCATTTGGTTTTTGCCCTTTTTTCATTATTCAATCCTCTTCACATCTTTGGTTCGGCTACGCCACCATTCTCATGGCATCCAAGTCTTTGGTTCCTCTTTCTTCCTCCTTCGTACAAGTCATCTACGACCCTTACCGTCCACAAATGTTCGACTCAACTTGCAACTCTTGTCTCTTTTCCCTACATAGCCTCAACTTGAAGAGGGTTTCATTGTTGAACTCGGGCTTTTAAGTATGGTTGATGCTATTTTTCCTTTTTTTCCATGTGAATAAAAGTAATAAAGAAGTCAAAATTTCCAGTTCATTTAAAAAGCATGAAATCTGGGTTGAATGAAGCACAAATTTGCATCGAATTTGGGCTTTTGTTATATTGTGTGAATTTATTACTTTGTCTGAGTCTGGTCTGAATTTGTAGAGTTCTTTAGATTTTTAATTAGTTGGAATTATTAAATTTCTTTTAAAAAATTCTTGTTGTCAAACAATTTCTTTTTAGTTAGATGTTTCATGTCGATTTATCCTACTACTCACGAGGTTCGATGGAATGTCGAGGTGTCAATATTGGAGGTGGACATATTCAGTGTTTGGAGGTGGGAAACTGGGAATTGATGAGGCCTGTTTGTGGAGATTACAGGACTATCAAGCTCCGAATTGGGAGTTGGTGCATATGTGTTCTTTTAAGGATGTTTGGTCAGATTATAGTTATTTGATTTATGGTTTGAAAAAGGTAATGATACTGCCACATTTTACTCACCCATATGAAGCTAATATCGCTTTTATCTTGCAAGGAAACCTTAATTTTTGTTTTTGTTTAGATTTAGGACTAAGAAGGTAGTGAGTTGTGCTAATAGTAACATCAGCTTGAGTGAAGATGCATTTCTTTCCACTGTTAAGCTTCCGAGTTGGTCGATGTCGTTTTTTTTTTCAAGTTTCAGTAAGTGATTTAACTCTTATAATTTATACTTGCACTGCTTTATTGTCATACAAATATTTGGTATAGTATTTTATTTTTACTATTGTCAATTTAATTTGATATTTAGAGTTAGAATTTGGTAATATAATTGGTGCTAAGTTGTTACATTTTGTACTAAAATGTCGTGGTAGTTATTTGGGAAGGGGAGTACTATAGATTTGAATAAGTTGTTTACTCCGTATATATGTAAATGTAATTACAATGTTCGTTCTTTCATGTTTCAAGGAGAGCTTGCATCCAGCTGTAGATTATCACACAACATGCAATAGCTCTTGTAGTTGGTGGGTGTCCAATCTATGTGAGGTATGAAATGATATACAATTAACACTTCTCAAAGCTTGGAAATGTCCCAAAAAGATTAGAAAAATAAGGTCTGATGTAAATTAGAACAATCGGTTAGTAATTAATATACAATCAATTAGTAATTAATATACAATCAGTTGGTGGGTGCCCAATCTATGTGAGGTGTGAAATGATATACAATCTGATTGTGTTTATTATGACGCATTTAAGTTTAATTTACTACGACATCAGATGTGAATGGTATGTTTGTGTTTTAATGTGGAGATATGATTTTTGTTGAAAGCATTGRCTTTTATAAATTTGATTGTATGGATGACAAATTTTGTGCTATCTAATATAAAAATTGTATCGTGTGGGTGGAAAGGCGGCTGATTTTATTTGGTTTATGAATGATTATATATTGGCTTTGCATTTTCATGTGTTTTGGGTGAGCTGACTACTTTATTCAGATTTTGGAATGAAGGTGTTGTAATGGTTTAGCTGGTCGATTGTAGACTCGAGTTTACTAGCGATTTGCTTCATAAATTGGTTATATAATTATGGTAGTTTGTGTAGTATCGGAATTGAATTGACCTTGTGCTTCCAAATGAATATCATTTACCGAGCATTGACTATGTTAACTGTTTTTATTGCAGATGGTTCATCACAATGGCTATAACCAGCGAGAATCAAAGAGTACAATCTACATCAAAGCCTCATCCTACACAAGTATTCATATTCACCTTGAAAGTAATAGAGTGATTTGTTTTCATCTTTCAATAAAATGGATTTTAATTTTAGCTAGATTAGTTGGAAAAAAAACTTGTTTTATAGATTTTTATGACAAGCCATTTCATGGAGATTGCTAAATTAGTAAATGGACAGTATTTTTTAACAGATATCTCATTATCAAATGATCAAATGAAGAACTTCTTGTTCTAAATTATTAGTATGATTTTTTTTGAATTTATTTTGATTTTTATTTCCTTAATGGATTTAAGTACTAAATAAATTTTTACTTGCAGGGCAAACAATCATGACTAATAAGTACTTCTATGAGATGAATTCAGGTACAAAGTTCCACTAATCTATTTGGATTCAAGTTGATAGTTGCATAAAATTGAAGAAAAACGCCATAAATAAAATCTGATAGGTTTCTGTACAGGTAGCATCGGACAGATTTTACATCTGGGAGGTGTTATCATTCCCAGAAAATGCTTATTATAGATTCTATAGCTAAGTTTTGGTCCCCCTAACCATACTGATTCAGCCTAATGAGGCTTAATCAAAACTCAGATGCTTTAGCTATATGGGGAAAATAGAATTTGTCCAAGTCAAAAAAAGAAGAGATATGTAAAAGAAGTTGTGTGATGTGAAGGATCTTGTGATTTAGTAAATGAAAGCTTGTCATCTCATGTATTTATTGGACCTCTGTGGTTTGATTGTTAATGAACACACAGAACCGGAGTATCATTAATATATTCTGAGCTTGCTTGTATTGTTATGCTATAACATTTAGCTCTATGTTGTAAAATGTAGTGGTGTTTTCTTGTGAAGCTATTTTTGATAGACTCAATCTAGTTACTTTTTGTCCTTTTTCTGTCACTCATATTTCTCCATGCAAGTTGATTACTTATATAGGAAACTGTTCCTGATTGTCCCTTACCAATTCATGAATCGTTTTTTTACCTCCAGGCTTCTCCCATTACAATAGGAAGTGAACTTAACGATAAAGAAAGGTGGAATCGGCTAAGTAAAGACATGGGTTGTACAATTCCATTGGTYATGGTGCGCGAAAAGCGCTAAGCCATGCTCTATGTAGCTAGAAGTCCTCTGACTGCGCAGTATACCTATATGTACCTATGATTAATGACAAACTTAACATCACAATTCCCGTCGTGATTTCCCGTTCTCAGAACGTGAGGCTTTCGATCCTTGGCAGGTCGAAGGGGGGAGATTCAGTCTATCGTAGCAATCTTAAAGGCGATCAGTTCATCATACGTGGTTTCCATCTGCCCACAGGGGTTGGGCGGAGAAAATATGGTGGGGATTGCTATCTTGCCCTTTCACTTTTTTCGATTCTTTGACGAATAGGTAGACGTACGAACGGGACAGTCCGATCAATATCTTCTTAGCCTAGTTCGGTTTAGTGCCCCCTGTCGYTTTGAATTTTTTGTATAAAATGATTGAAGGCCGAAAGACTGCTCAAATACCTGTTTCATTGGCATCAAGGGCCTCCGCCTAAGCCTCGTAACCAAGAGCACTCGCTTCATCAGCGGAGGTTCCGAAGTAAAGCTGTTACAGAAGAAAGGAGGACTGCAACTCAATGCTTCTCCCATTACAATAGGTTGCTGCTTGGGGTAAAGTTTATGTGGCTTCCTTTTTTGCTTAATTGGACTCTTCTCGTCATAGAATTAGTAGTGTTGTTCCATGTTTGGTATGAAGTTACTTGGCTTAATATGAGTTATATTATGAGTTTGTTGCATTTTACAATTGGGGATTTGAACGATTTAATTTCTGCTTAACCATGTCTGGTCAATTGAACTGACCTTAGGAAACTTGTTGTCAACCTTTTTCCTATTCTCGCTTGAATGTTACCTTTTTTGGTTCATGTTCTGCTCAGTCTTATCAATATATTGTAGGTATCTATTGGGTACCGTAAGTACAATTAGTTTCTTAAAGTTAACTATATGGACATGCTTTGTTTTGGGGTCTTGTCCTGATTGCACGGAGTTATTTTTCAAACACTTACAAAAAATGTATTATAGTGAAACCTGACATGGTTAACTTGCAAATTCAGGATATTGGTTCAGGATACTTTGAATTTTGGACTTACCGCATTTTTTAATGTTTTATAATTGGCTATGGTAGTAGGGGTGATATATAAACTGCTCATGCTCACATTGTAACCTAACCTGATTATGTACTCATAAAAACCACAATCAATAAAACTTTTCGTCCCCTCGACCTCTAAATGTAACCATTCTATTGTTGCTAAAAAATGTTAATTTATGTATGTATTCTTGTTAATCTGTCATTTTATTTGGCTCATTTGTCGCAACAAGTGTTTTTCAGTTTGGTCGCCTATTCCAAATCAAAGGGCATACAATTTAACTAGCGAAAAATGTGGGGAAAGCAAGTGAAATATATTGGTGACCACCATATATTGTAATCAAAGCTATGCTTATTGTAGTTTGTGCAATAGTTTAAATTAAGTGTTAATGAAAGATGTTTTTTTTTTATAAAAGGGTTGATTTGGTGTGATAGTTTAATTATATTGTGTATTTTTTTTTTAGCAATCAGAACAACTTTCACACAATAACCCATTTTGAATAACTTTCGTTTTATAGACTGCCCAGGGCACCGCGCGCGCAGTGCAACGACTAGTATAAAAAAAATGAGAAGATGACTTAAAATAATGATTTATAAAATCCAATGAAAATTGATTGACATGAGATATAACTCATATAAGTAATGAGCGTGTAATTTAACTAAAACAAATGAGAGAAAATGAAAATATAAATTAAATGATGTTACTCTAAAAGTCAAAAGTCGGTGTGTGAGTGAAATGAAATGAAAAGGGAATTGGAAGAGGGTATGACACTTTGCAAATTGATGTGCGAAAGTAAGGGTTAAGAAATAAGAGAGATGTGAGGAATGCCATGTGTCATGTTTGTGTGTGGGTAAGAGTTTTAATATCCTTAGTATATATAGTTGTCAATTCAGTTAGTTCAACCAGTTCTAGTTAAACCATAGCAGTTCAGTTATAATTCAGTTCACTGTGTAAACATTTCAGTTTAGTTAACAATTATATCAGTTCAGTTTAGTCTAGTTTTTTTAAATTTCAGTTTCAGCTCAATTCAGTTTCCGTTTATTTCAGTTTGAACTTAATTTGTTTATTCAGTTTCAGTTTATTTTAGTTTGAACTTAGTCGGTTCATTTCAATTTCAATTTAGTCCAATTTGAACCACAGCACTCAATTTGACGTCTTTGCTAATTTATTTTCGTTTCATAATGATTAATTTCGATTTAAAGCAAAAATAAATGTTAGTTATAGATAAGGTTTATCAGTTTGGGTTTGGGTTGTTCCATATTAACCAATTTAGTTAATTCTAGTGAAAAAAGGTACTTATTTTCCAATTTCGGATCATTATCTATATCAATATTTATATACCAAATTCTAATGCAATTCAATAATCCAATGATTGATTACAAATGTAAATATGAAGTTGGACCAAATTTATTGTAATAATGCAGTTTAATATTAATTCAGATTGATAATAGTTGATATAAGTTAAATATTACACCAAACAAAATGTTGTTACAAGCTAATATTAATTTAAAAGTAAACTAAACTCACTTGAAAAGATCATTTATAAGACAATTGAAGACAAAAAAAAAACATAGAATTGAATTGGAAAAAGTCACGTTATAATTAGTTTCATATTTCAAATTTGTTAAAAAAAATTAGATAACTATACATATAATTATTTTTTTTATACTATTAATGCTTCAATACCAAAAAAACCGATACCAAACTCAAATAAATCACCAGTAATAGAAATTAGAGAAGGGTGGAAATCAAGTGGAACCTTTCGAAAAAAGGAAATCAAGTGGAAAAGTAGAAAAGAGGAGAAAAGGAGAAGTATGAAGTTCCCTCATGGAAAGATTTCTAAACTGCAATGGATAAGAAGAGTTATAAAATATAAGTTTGTTTATATTCATAAGTCAAGTGGGCTTAAAATGGTAGGTTTAATATTTTTCTTGCATATGGCTTGTTGTTTCATTAGTTAATTATAAATCTTTTTATTTAAGATTTAATAATCTAATTATCAAATGATTTAATTATTTAATTTAATTAAAAAATAAAAATTAATTAATTAAAGAGAATGTTAAACTTAAATGAATARCAGWTCAGTTATTTGYTTAACRTTTTCAGTTTAGTTGCAGTCCAYTTTRAGTTTGTTTAGTTCAGTTSCGGTTCAATTTCAATTTATTTAGCTCAGTTGAAGTTCAATTTCAGTTTTTTTAGTTCAGTTACAGTTCAATTTCAATTTGTTTAGTTCACTTGAAGTTCAGTTTCAGTTTGTTTAGTTCAGTTGTAGTCCAATTTCAGTTAAGTCCTAACAGTTGATTTTTAGTTATCAATTGGAATRAGTTCAGTTTTTCAGTTAACATTTCAGTTTCTATAATTTTAACCAAACTGACAGCTCTATTAGTATAGATGTTATGATATTTTCTCTAAAATTGTGATTTGCAGATCTATATTGTTGTAGATGTTATATGACTATTATTTTATGAAATTATTTTTTCCCCGAAAAAAAAACTGAATTAGTTGTAATAGGTTACGATTAGCAAGAATGAATAGATTTCGATAAAACTTTTGCGTACCTATTGCAAGGTTAAAAGTTATTCAAATTGGAATTGTCTTTGTTCTTACATGTAGAGCAACTTCTTGGATTTGAAAATCAAAACTTTTCATATCATGTGTTTCAACTCAACAAAAAAAGTTCTTTATTGCCTCAAACAAGCTTCGAGGGCATCTTATCAAAGAACAACAAAATGATTTTAGAAGAGGTAAAGTAAATAAAACTTTGTTTCTAAAAACTAAGAAAACTAATTTGCTAGTTGTCCAAATATATTTTGATGGAAATTTCATCATTTCTCCCTCCCTTTTTTACCCCTTTCACATTGGAGAAAGTATCATTCAATAGCTGAGATTGATAAATCGCTATTTAGCACTCAACTCAAAAACATTTTTCATAGGCTTTAAAAACAATGTCAAAAGAGCTACAAACATTGTCCAGATGATGACGAACATTGTGGCGAGGTTTTTTTTTGTGTTTTTTAGGCACCCAACACATGGGTGCCATGCTCTTGGCCATATGCTCTTACTATATGTGTTGAATTTTGATTGGCCATATCCTTTTTGCACTTCTTTTTTTTTTGAAAACTGATTTTTCATATTGAAAAATTAAAAAAAAGGGGATTGAATTTACTGTTTTGCCCCTGAGATTTTCAATAGCTGCTTGCCATTTATTCATTCTCCATTGTTACCAAAGACACTACTCCTCCGTATCATAAAAAACGCAACTTTGGAGGGGCAAGACTCCTAGATAAAATTTGTAATTGTGTTTATTGAATACAATAGCCTATTACCTGTTTATTAAGAAACAAAAGGAAAGGGTTGCACCCTTGCTACTAACACACGCATCAGCTACTTTCACCACCACCGCGCCACAAGCCACCATTGGTACTTACCACCATCGCTGCTTCTAATCACACCTCACCTCGCTACTATCACTTCCACTTTAAACCACCATTGCCACCCGACCCAATTTCAATCTTTTAATTAATAATTACGACTCAAAACAATTCAAGATATGATAATTTGTAAGTATATAAACATCGAATTTTAGAACTAAATTGGCAACAAATAACAACGCATTGATAACAATATGAAATTGAATCTGAAAATTCAATCAAACGAACTGATTAGTTTGTTGGAGATCGTGATGAGATGAGGGAAAGAGGCAAGAAGCTTCTGGAAGAGGAGGAGAGAAGATGCGGGAGAGATGATGACACAGTGTGTCATTGTTGTTGTTGTCGACGAGTTTGCTGGAGAGGAGGTCCGTCGTCGGGGAGGAAGACAGGGGAGCGGCAGAGCGGGCAGGACGACGGCGATTGCGAGGATGAACCGGAGGTGGGAGTATCGATGTGGAGGAGAGAGAAGGCGATGTCGTATTGGCGGTGGTGCTGCGGCGGAGGAATCGAAGGAGGAGATACAACGACGACGATGGGAGAATGAACTGATGTGATGAAAAGGTTGATGATGGTATTGAATGCACGACAAAAAGATGATGGTATTGAATATTTGAATGGAGCACATAATGTTAAAGTTTAGAGTTGGTAAAATTAGATTAGATATATAAAGTAATTAATTATGTTTAAAGGTTTTTAATAAGGGTATATTGGTCTTTTCCACACTAAATTGTTTGCTAAAAATGGAATAAAATGAAAGTTTTGCGTTTATTGTGTATTTTCAAAAATGAACATAATTGCGTTTTTTTTTTATACGGAGGAAGTATTAGAGTTTCATGACCACAATAGACATAAGCGGGTTTTGTTGTGTTACATAGTCGAAGAAACGGCCAAAATTACTAAAGGAATATTATTAGTCGATTTTTTACAATAACTTGGAAAATTAACACCAACAGCTAAAACCCTAAAAGGTGCGCTATTTAGAATATATCTCGTTCCTTTGTTTTTTTTTTTTTTGGGATGTTAACACTTAACACCAAGGGAAACAGTCGGGCAGAGTAGCGAAAAAGTTTCTTACAATGATACGAGCCTTGTGTAGCACCAGGCCACCCGTCGTCCAGTTGTACCTCGCAGGCATCTGCCAATGATAATTTCTTACAAAACAAGAAACAGCTCCAAACAGTGGAATTGAATATGAGGATACAAAAACTAGACAGATTCCAGTATCCATGAAATGAACTACACAAACAGATATCAGCAGGAACAACATTTTCCCCAGGAACAAGTTTTGTATTTTTCCACAAAGATTAACTGAATACAGCTAAAATAAGAGGCACTTACAACTTTCATGTACAACAAAACTGCCACATTAACCCATTCCAGTATTTCACATACTCTCAAACGTGCAAAGCTGCACATTAAACCATTCAACAAAAACCCCCTACTACAGGTCTACTTCAGAGCTAAAATTTGGGAAATCTTTTGACTGGGGAGTTTGAATAACATTCACATTCAAGATACRCATCACAATCGTATATGTCATCTCAATTCYTATGATGAAAAGCTGAACCCAGACCTCCCTTCATTACTAGATTTTAACTCGAGCTTCTGAAAAGGGCTGCATAACCAAATCTATCAGCCATTTACATTGTTGGGAGAAATAAAAGCTGATATGRTATATCATACCTGCTATTAGGATCATAATAGAAGCCATTAATAGAGCCATCGGTACAGGAGAAGCAMACATAATAAAAGCCTGCTATTGTTAAGCCACAGTCCGTACCAACATTCACAAAATACTGTTCCTTCCATCTCTGCATAACAAAAGGACAGAAAATTGTTTAACTGTGGCTATTAATATTAAAACATAACCCTCCAAACCATTCAGAGCAACATATGACATCAGCGTACCATGAATATGTACGGATAGTTACTCAGATCAAGTGACTTGCCACCATCAGCCTCCACTAGACTCTAATAAGATAAAATATCAGATCACAAAGATCAAATGACATGTTCAGGCACAGGAAAGTTTTGGATTTACTTACATGGAGGGGATCAAAGGATGCAAATTTCGTCCAGTGTCTAATATCATCATCAGGCCTACAACAAAATTCACACCATCAAATAAATTTGTAAGACTGTATAAAGATCTAATGTTTACATAAGCCAAACAATAAGAAATGTACACATCGCCTCATTCATTCCGGAAAAGAGATAGAAACCTCACGTTGCCTCCCATTTCCCAGTGTAAAATGTATAATTCTTGTTATCAACGATTTCCCCTTCCCAAAAGGTTACCACCTGTTGGTAGTAAACAGATAGTCAGTGGACATATAATATGAGCCTCACACCAAAATTATGCTTATACAACTGTCTCAACAATCAAAACTGACCAGAAAGAAACAAAGGAGGATGCTTTATTGTTTAGAAAAAAAAGGAAAAGAAAAAAMGTTACAAYTAAAATACTTACAAGGAAAAGAAAAAGGGAAACAAGAGAGAGAAAGAGAGAAAGTCCTAAAGAGAGAATGAGAGGAAATCCTTGCTTCTCCCATGGTGATTTCGACCTAAAAATTCCTGGTTTTGTTCTAGATTTTTCGTTCAATTCACAATGGGTAAAAAAAAAAAAATATCTTCTATTCCCTTTCCTTCGAATAATCACACAAAAACGTCTGATGTTGCGAGCTTGACTTCGTTGGGGAAGAATTCTGGTTTGAGGGTGCTTCATCTTTGAACCTTAAGCTGGATTGTTACAAGGATGATGATGAAAATCTGATGTAAGGCAATTGCTATCGAACAAAAGGCAGGATTTGCAGCTCCAATCGCAAACCTTAGAACCTTGCGACATTGAGGGTGGTGCTAAGGGTGGCCCTGAGTCTAGTAAGGCCGCTACTTACAAATCTGCTCTCTCGATTGCTAGTATGTCCCTGTCTTACATTGCTCCTAATCTGGAAAATGGGAAAACTATTGTGAAATTGAACCCTGATGAAATTGCTAAGGCCATTCGTGATTGGGTTAATGCTGTAGTGGTTTATGCTCTTGGAGCCACTCTTACCGTTACAGCGTTATCCAAATTTATTGCCTCTACATGGGAATTTGTTGCAAAACCTGCCATTTTCAAACATGACAAAGGCTACTTTGTGGTCCGATTTTTGTCTGATGAAGCTTCATCAACAGGAGGTTCTTCAACGTGGGCCATTTCTTTTGAATAATAGGCCATTAATTGTTAAACCATGGAGGCCTGATTTTAATTTTAACAAAGAAATACTTGCAACTCTGCCTCTATGGATACGTTTGCCCAATTTACCACTGAAGTGCTCGGGGAATGATTCTCTTAGCCGGATTGGGAGTACTATGGGGAAGCCTCTATGTGCTGATGAGTGTAAGCAAGCAAGCAATTGCAAACATATCTTTTGCTCGTGTACTCATTGAAGTGGATGCGACAAAGCCAACTTAACTAAAACTATTTCCATTGCTGATGAGTGCGGTCATGTATCTGAATCAGTGTGGTATGAATGGGTACCACCTTTTTGCCAAAAATGTCAGGTGCTTAAGCATAAGTGTGCAAATCAGAAGAAGGCACCTGCACCTAAGCAAAAATGGGTGCCTAAGGACAAGGACGAGGAGGCAGAACAGGTTGGACAACCTGAGTAGATTGCGGAGAACACASTGGTTGCAAATGGGGATGTTACTACTGGGTTGGTTACCCCAATGATGGATATTGTGTCTTGTAGGGCAGATTCAAGTGATAAGTGGCATAGTGGCATCCAATGACTCGAAGATCAAAGGGAAAGGGTAAGAGTATCCAAATTGCCGCTAATGTACCCAAACAAATTTGTATTATGTCTTTGATTGAAGAAGAATGGGAAAGAGGCTAAGGCTTTGAGGTGTAGCTTCTTTGGCTATTGAGGAGCCTATTCTGGAACTAGATGTTTCTTGTTTTCGTGGGAATGCGAGGGCATCAATGACCTCAAATGG
>SNQN01005246.1:8028-23319 GCA_008642245.1 Bassia scoparia | reverse complement strand
GAGGAATACAAGAACAGGCAGATGAGTCGCAATGTTGACTGAGGTAGTAATATACTGGAAGGTGTGGACAGTATCCGACTCCGAATGACGGTGAAGGTTGGAGTAGAGCAGATGGCGATGGGACTCGTATCTGGCTCGGGCAGGGTGCTCACAAGCTATGCCGGCACTCAGCAGTTTGCGCGCCAGCTAAGGGTCGGCAGCAAGCGAAACATACGACAAGTGACGGGATTCAACGACGTAACGACGTGGCGCACCGCAAGCTGAACTGATGTGGAGGAAAGGAGGTAGTTGGGATAGAATCTTGGATGTCGAGACTTATGGATGTGGCGATGCGCGAATTAATGAGGTTGTCGATAGTTAGCTTATTAGGAATAATTGGAATTGAAAGTGGAGCACTATAATGTTAAAAGTTGGCAAGAGTTAGGAGGTAATAGTCGTGAATAAGTACGTTAGTATATATATCTATCCAGATAGTTCACAAATATATCGGTTGAAAGAGTGTTTTTTATAGGGTGTAAAGCAAGAACATTGAAGGCGTTAAATTTGGTACTTTTAACACTAATTTGTTATGAACTAATAAATACGGAATTACGAAATGAAAGTTGCGTTTATTCGGGGATGTAATTATATTTATCCTAAAGGAAGTCGAACATACAAATGGACACTTGCGTTTTTGGATTTTATTCATATAGTCGATCGATAGGAAAAGATAGCGCGATATGATGTTGTTAGGAAAAATCTGAGGAAGAGCTATTTATGAATGTTTGTCAATGCTCAGTCAACCACAACACATTGGACTATTAGAGAGTCGCAATAGTTAGGGATGTGATTAGTGTTACATAGATACGAAAAAACAAGGATGCTAATATATGGTACCTTTAAGATTAATTTCAGGAGAAATTTATTTTATGTTCATAGGTAGATGACTAATAACTTTGCCAGAAATAAATCTAAACTACCAACTGAGGCTGGAAAACCAATGATTCCCTACATTAAACAGTCTCGCGCATATATATTTTATGATAAAGTATTAATCTCATAAATCGCATAATCAACTTTATAATGCACTTTATTATATTGTGTTTATTTCGCGGCATGAATCTAAATGGCCAAACTATAACAATACAAGGAGAAATATAACGAAATCGAGCGCAGGATAAGTAAGAAAGAACCACAAAAGATACTAATCCACTCACCGTTACAGGATGTATACGGGAGCTTCGGTTGGTGTAGCACCAGGCACCGGTCGTCCATTGTACCAACTTTCGGCGAAGGTGGGCATATATGCCAATGATAATTTCTTAGCAAAACAAGAAACAGCTCCAAACAGGAATATGAGATAATTGAGGAATGACACAAAAAAAATAAAACTGACATAGGAATAGACCAGTACTTTACATTGAAACTAATGACTTCTGCACACCAATTACATGGTCTTAAGACATCTTGGGAGCACGAGTAATATCAATCTTATGGAAGAACTTCCAGAAGAAAATATAACTTTTCGTATTTTCCAGCCAAAGATAAACTGAATTATTCAGCTAAAAATTGATAGAGCGCACTTTCGAACACAACCTTTCGGATGATGAAAATTCACTTAGGTTCATCACACAAGCATTGGTCAAACTAAAGGAAAATCTATAAGGCTGGGACTTCGTTTATGTGATTACTGGTTACATTACTAAATTTCTCATAGTGGAACGTGCATATTGATGAGTGCACGCATTTGTGGGGAAAGGTAATTCAATTGGTGTTCACACTTTTCTGGCACAAACCTTCCTTGATACATGCCTCATCTTCAACGGGCTTAGGGACATTGTGATCATAAGGAGGAACTCTAAGGATTTTTGGTCGTAAATATCTCATTGTTTTATTATGACTGGGGAGTTTGAATCATTCACATATCAAGGATTGACGATCATTATAAAAACTATTGCCATCAGGTTCTCTTCAAAAAATACTTACAACAATTGAATGAGGAACATGAGTCTTTATATATTGTCATCTTTTTATCAATTTTACATGGAGGGTTTGATAGGATGACGAGACTTAGGGATAAGGCACCAGACCTCTTTTTTAGATGGGACGAGCCACACCAAACATATCCGGCGTATTCATGTACTGATTTTAACTCCGGATAGGGGTCAGACATAGAGAGAGGTGTCGTTGGGCAATACCGAAATCTATACGAATACCATTTATATTACACTTTGTTGCGGGAGTTTAGAGAGATCTATGAATGTACGTGAAGTTTAGTCCTTTACTTGATGTATTTTATTTTGGACTTCTTCATCATCTTTTCCCTTTGGTCACTTTCCCTCCTAAACCATCCTCCAGCCCTGTTTAAGGACCTACTAAATCAAGCACATAGCCCGTGAATAACGCAGACCACATTCTGCGCGCCTATGAACCGAGAGTGGGGTGTTTATGGGAGAGAAGCAGCTAACATCAATCACGAAGCCCGTAGGCTATTTGTGTGATAGACGGGATGGGGCTAGCGTACTGCGTTGTTTTGAGTTCGGTGACTACAAAGTCACTCTAGGTAGTGTTTTTTTAACTTCATTCACGCCTCCTCGCTTAACTCTTTCAATAGAGCGCTCTCTCAACTTTATCACAACTAGTAGCATCCCATGAGAGTGGGTCTCTGAATTCAATGTCTCTTGCACTAAAACCACATAAGGCCGCTTACAGAGCAAAACGAATGCTTCATAGTTTAACTGAGAGGGCAGTAATTGTGAACCGAGTGCGCTTTTATATGTGACCAATGAAACCTAAGGTGGTCCAACTATGTGTAAGTTCTTATGCTACAGGTGACCAAGATGTCCTTGGTTAAAACTAACTATCCAAGAGGAACACCCAAGGTGCCTTACTCAAGATAATTGGAGTGGCGCATTATGGTCATTTTTTTCAAATACATTATGTACATTATACTATGTTGCGGGATTGTGATGTCTTAAATTTTAACACGATATAAATAGATTTTAAAAAAATATACAGTTAGTCTCATCATAAGTTAAGAAATCTAATGCCTAATACCTTAATTTCATAAAAATAAATAAGGGACCATTCAACACTTAGTAAACTCTAATAAGATCTTAATAAATATTGGTTAGATTTACGATATTAATGAACACTAACAAAATTCCAATTATTGTATGTCTTTTATGTATACTAGAAGTATTTTTACTAATTAATGTAATGTAAAGAAAAGGAAATGTAGTGTGTTTTTATTGGTTTAAATATTAGTGGTTTAATTGGTTAACATTTTTAAAAATATCAACTATCATATTTTCTTATTTTGACTGTGTTTTAGGTACCGATATGGGCGAAAGTGTCATTTACAACTCATATTTTCATCGTGCTGATGCGACAGGAAAGTTTGGATTACTTAACGGATTATTTTGGTAAGGCTCGTGAGAGTACGGGCAATGTGGGATGCGCGACAAATTTGAGGGGCATGCCGCAGAGTAGATTCACTGAATTTATGGGTTCAGTAAGAATTTCCCAGACATTAAACATTGGGCCTACACAAGGGAACAAAATTACACACGTAGAGTGCCTTAATTTTCTCTTGAGAACACGTAATACAATTTGTAAGAGACAATAGGTAGTAGTCGGGATTAACGTAAGCATAGACCATAATAGGTCTATACATAAAATTAGCCAACACAAAAATATAAGAGAGGTACTGATACAATTCGATCGGACTTGCAGATTGGGGAGGTTGCTAAGGAGGGTGTGAATTTTGGTTCATGACCACGATTAATTCGATTAGTGCACGGCATCACACGTTGATGTTCCGTGAAAAAGTAGATTGCTATATTGTGGTCGCGGTGGTGGAAACCGCGGTTGTCTGGCGTCGTGTCGATCGATCGTGTCTGCCGTCCTCGATGTTCTCCCCCGAGTTCGTTAACGCTTTAAAACCATCAAATTGATGGATTGATTTTATAATTCAATTCGTTCACTTTAATCGTTCCATTCCTTAACGTGGAGTGATTCGTCTTCCTTATTGGGTCTCTTGCTACCATTAGTGGTGGTTTACGGCGGTGGATCAGGAGTGTTGAGGTTGTGTGGGTAGAACTGTTGGTGGGTGTAAGTGGAGAGTGAAAGCTCTGTCTTTGGTAATGTGGGAAGTAAAAAACTATGTGACAGGGAATGTGAGGAATATAGGAGACAGATAGACAAGGCAGTAATAAGTAAGAGCTCGACATTTTAAGGGGCGAGAATAGGGCTTAATGTGATGGACTGGGTTGGACTTGTCCAAGTCAAATCCCAACAAAATACTGGACTTGATTTGAGTCCGATCCGATCCAGTCCAATTCAAATAAAATTATCTAAAGTCAATCAATCAATCGATCCAATTTTTCAATGTGATCTTTGTTGTTTCATCTGCTTCACTGCCAATAATAAAAACTGATATACGCTATTATTTATAACACTAAAATAAACACTCATAATAATAGATCATCGCAAATAACGCTAAAAAAATAACAAAAGTCAGATTATACTCAGAAAGAAAAAGGAAGAAAGATGGTCACATATATTAACATTGTATAGAAAAAGATAAGAGGTAATAGATAAAAAATAGACCAGAATGTCTCTACAGGAATAGGTCAATGTATATAAAACATTACATAAAGTGTCAATCAGAAGAAAAAGAAACAATAAAAGTGGAAAAACACACGAGAATAGTAAGACAAAGAGAGCAACAAGTAAGTTCCTAAAAGTATGAGTATTCGCAAATGAGCGTATCGAGTGAGGAAAAATCTTTAGCTTTTTTACCTATCACAATAAGTTGTATTAGAATATCGAGCCAATATAACATAAAAAATTGAACTGGTATAGGTTTTAGTTCTTTAGATGTACTTTCTAGTATACAAGACCCCAAAGAGTTAGCCAAGTGCGTTTTCCGGACAAACAATGGTGGGATATATTGGAAATATTAAGAATCTAAAGATACAGATCATCTGTCATAAAGATCGTTCCATATTAATCTCCATACTCGCAATATATGAGAACTGACACTAGGATTAACAATTTATGCAGGAAACTGTTTCTAGATAATATACAGAATTTGAAGGCCCAGCGATGAATTAACATTCGAAGAAACACATTAGAATTAATCTTGGTCACCTAGGTTTTACAAACGGATGGTTACGTCGTGGAAATTTTAAGATCAATACGTTGGTGTGGACCAGAGTGATAGGAAGATGAACTAGTGGTCTAAGAATTAAGGGATAGACAAATAAGTTCGAATCTCTGGTAGAAGCTATTAGATGGCCCACGTTGGCCATATGAGATTCCTATAAACATGTTGTCGCATTGGTATTTGGATGTGGAGCTTATTATTAATATAGTTTTTAAAACAATTTACAAGAGCCATGTTTTAATTTGATTTTAGATTTTCTTGTTTTAATGATTCACGTAACCTAGCTTATTATTGGCCTTTTTTGGATTGAGATGAATTGGAGAATAAATTGATAAAACTTCGAAAGAACTGAACTGAACAAACTGAGATGACGAACAGAAGGACGCTAAAGCAGTGAGAATTGTAGCTGTAAGACTCACAATTGATTGAACGAAGTGAGTGCGAAACAGGACATCTTGAGGAAATGAGAGCTATGAACTATCGCTCGAAACAGGTGAATTTTGATTGAAGGATATGTGGTAGGATTGACTTAATATAGGGGTCCAGAAGAAAAAAAAGGCTTTACTAAACTCGACGGATTTCAACTCATTCCATATAGAACGGTTGGGATGCAGGTGTTTGGACCACGCGCTTTGTTAGAGTATCTTAATGCTACTCAAATACGTCACTCCATACTTAATCATAAAAATCTGTTGGGTGAACGCTGCAATGTTCAGAACGTTTAGGTGTTACAATAGCTACTGTATTTGTTTTAGTTAAATCGGGCTATCAATATTTCACTGTCTTTCAATATTAGCTTTTCATATTATTCCTTTTTTTCTCACTGGTTGTTTACTTTCCTGTGGATTATATTGAAGGGTAGGGATCTTTGCTCTCTTCTTATAAGTCGTATATTGAATTGGAGATAAAGTTCTCCCGATAACCAACCGGTCTTGATTTTTGAAATTGTCTACGAATTACTATGATGATATTAGTGCCTTTATGGGTTCAGTTTTTTTAAAAGGCCACTACAATGGATAAATGTTGGAGAGAAATTACATATACTTCCTCTGTAATCAATTATGATAAATGCTGAGCAATGGAGGAATTGAGGTTTTTAGAGGTGCACTATTAATAGAGAATTAGTGCTACCACTTGGTTGGCACATACATTAATACAGCAGGGAAGTAGTTTGGCCTTCGTCCTACCATTTGTGTGGAACCACTAATAAAAACACAGGATGAAGTTATAATAGACGGCTGCTAGATTATATCACAATTATTTGTTAATATACTTTGAAACCACAACCATCTATCACAACAACCTGAGGCAAAGGACATGGTTTGATTGCCAAAATCTACAAAACCTGCCTTTACATTTAGGTCTATCAAAATAATCTACCCATCGACAAAGGCTACTGGGGCTTTAGTAATAGGAGTCACCGCAAAATATGTAGAAGTTATGAAGTACTTTAAACATACATAACTTAAGACGATGGTACAGGCTTAATCTGATTGAAGCTCCTCATCCACACCCAGGAAGGCTCTCTTCCAATCTTCACATCAGTGGAGCTGTCATGCTTATTTTTCTTTTCGGGATGAATTTAATTTACGCTGTTGTACTGCCGAATCTGAAAGATACACTACATTTGTGGTGAACTCCGGTACATTAACGAGAGGCCTGATTTCTAATTGTCACCAAAAAGAATTACATACTTTCGACACCACCCTGCCCCTCTAGACCACCATTTGTGCGAGAACCCATCTATCTTCGCGTTCTGCGCCAACCACCCAATTCTACACTGTCAACAATGTGTCGACATTCCACGGGTCTGGACCCCGAGCGGAAATGAACACTCTCTGTAGAACTCTTGCAACTTTTCTCGAATTTTTAAAACAACCGGCAACACCCACCGGATGCGGTAGTACCACCACCTTTGTTCTAGGGAGGCACTCACATGTATGGCGGCCCCTTGGATGCCTATGGCGGTCAACATGTGGTGGCTTGGTGGGCGATCGCTAGGTGTAAGCAACAGCGCAGCCACCCCCTTGGCGAAGGTCTCTCGACACTACCAATGTATCTGGTTGGTTTTTATGAATTGAACTATCCGAACTTATTTAATTTATTATTATACTGTGTCCTGGTGACTGACTAGCATCGGGTGCGGAACCAGCTGATGGGCATGCAGAACAGCAAACGCTGGTCATTAAATTTTTATTTTGTTGGTTAGGATTCTAAACTAATTGTCCCAGGGTCAGCTCAAGGGTTGTGATGGGAGTGGTATGGGTGGTGGTTGTCGGTGGAGGAGCTGTCGGGTCGGTAGGTGGGTTGTCGGTTGGCTGTATCTGGAAGTCAGTGTTGTGGAGTGATGGGTGTAAAGAGGGTTGAGTATTGGGGTGTGGGAAAGAAAATCGGACACCTTTATGGCGGCCATATCAGAGAAAAGTGTTTGCAGTCGAGGTAAGCATCTGATCTCAGAAGACATATTACGCTAGGTAAGTGGGAATTATCGAAGAAAGGGAAAGGCATCCTGCATCTAAGCAAAAATGGGTGCCTAAGGACCCCCACAGATGACTTGAGAGAGGTACTAGTGGGAACAATTGGTTGTGTGTGAGACAAAGAACTCTGTAGTGTCACTGAGAGGATTAATGTTTTGTGCGAGAGAGGGAACGGTTGGAGGCTTGTGTTGTGACCAAGTAATGAGGGATGTACTCTTAATATGGGTGTTACGGGTGAAAAAGCTGATTAAAGAATAATAGTGGGATCCAAGAGTTATAACCTCTAATCTAAACCCATCTATTTTGAAAAGAAGCGGTTAATGGGTTGATGGTGTCACTCTTGTTTATCTGAGGGAGAGAGTTTATTGAGAGGATGAGAAGATGGAAAATAGTGGCAAAATTCGTCTTAACAAATCGAACATATATCTAGATCTTTCGAAGATCTAAATATTTAATAAAAATATCTTATTTATGGATTAGTATGTGTGTTATATTTAGTGTAGTTTTATTCTTATAATGTCTTTTTACATATCATATATATGTACGCACAACTCTAAGGCAGCTAAAATCAACTCAATGGTAACGTTAAACACAACCCTTTACAACAAAACTAATTCAAACATACAATCTTGTAGTTCTGGTGCTTTCAATTCGCATTGAATGAGAAAAGGAAGAGGAAGTTACAGTGCAAGGCTCTTTAACAGACAGGTCAGCTTCCTTATTGGCTATTGAGGACGTTAAAATTCCATGTGAATCCATAATTTGCTTTGGCTTAAGTTTTCTTGTACGTTTGTGTGTCAAATACGACTGTATTAGCTTGTTTCGCACTAATCTCACAATTGACCCCGTTCTTACATTGGGCTGTGCTGTCTCGGGCAGAGTTCCCTAAATAAAAATAGAAATTATAGAGATTTAGGCGGAAAAAAGTTTATCTGTTATGTGTGAACGTTTATTTGGAGTTGGGAAACAAGTTGGGATGGGTGGACTCTGTTGTGGAAGGTTTAACAGTATACTCATAACACAATTGGAAGGTATGCTTCTTGGTGAAGAGAATTCAAGAGGGAAAGGGTTCATACCTGAGAAGAACTTTTATCGAGAAATAACTTCTAATTGGGAATATGAGGGAATTGTAGATGATAGTATGAGCTTTATCCGGTGTAGCGTCAGGATTGCAGTCGGAGAGAAAAATTCTATTTCCGATGTTGTGAAGACCATGTATAATTAGCTGCATTACTATCAGTATTGTAGATTAAAAGATGAATGACAGAGATCGAAGATTGGTCTGGTTGTATATTACCACTAGCTAAATACTAACAAAAAATACTAAGGAAAATTTAAGTTAAAATGGTTACGAGAACAAGGATTTGCTCATTAATCATAAGTCTCCATTTTCTTTCGACAAGGATGACAGATCATGTCAGAGCATCTTATCGCAGAACAAAAGTCTCTATAGAACTACTAGTCAGACTAACGTCTAAATCATTTTAAACCAAACAAGGGTCTATAATTAGAGGATGGCAATTGTGGTAGCTCTGGGGTAGGGTCCGCCTAAACCCAACCAAATCGCTATTTTGAATCCAAACCCGACCCCATATGGTTCGCATTCGTTTCATGTAAAGGTAGTCTTGAGGAATTCCAAACCAAAAACACCATAGCGTGCTAGTCGATGGGCTTCTTTTCTTTTACCGGGTGTTCTTCTGATGGGCGTGTCAGCTAATTAGAGGTATCTTTGTTGCAGATTTTTTATTCCCAATAAGACAGTAAAATCACACATTATAGTGAATAAATTCAAGTCTTAAAGATTGTTAGCCAAAACCATGTTAAAGTTTGATTATGATCAAAGTTCGTAAAGGACCAGTATCTGATGTTCGAGTTGCTTAACAATTAAAAGATATACTCATAAAAATTTATAACATACATCCACAACTCAGCCAGTATACAATACAAGTTGGTCAGACAATCTCATCATCAAAATACATAAATTAGTCGGCAGTCCCTCACTAGCAGAATTCAAACACATACAAAAGGTCATGTCAAATATTTTCGAGGGTCCATGGTAGGGTCAGGGCGGATCAGGGGTGTGATGTTGGGTACGACCCATTTCTCTTTGGACCCGATTCAATGGTCTAAATTCTAAACCCAACCCTTATAATGAGACTGGTTAGCGAGTTTAGGTGTGGGTCATGACCCATTGGTCTGTTATGTTCAACTAACTTTTTCATAAAAAATAAGTTCATATAAAAATGAGTTCTTTGGTGTATGGGTTGTATAGCTGTTACCGATAGACTTCTTTATGAATCATAGCTTTCAAGGTTTGCTTCTACTATTCCTTAGTTACTGCTTGGGGTTTTAACTCAAGTATTTATCTAGCGCCGAGCACAGAATGGCAGCTCCCATACTTTAACATGAAACTTGAAGATTTTCACTTACTGAGGTGATTAGTGTTGGTTTGTTACTTATGGGCCAAGAGTTTTGTGGGATGCCTCGAATTTCCACCAGATGGAATGGATTGTGTCTGGAGACCAAAATATTGCTGTGGATGTTAGAACTATATTAAACTTGTCCACACCTGGGTTGGTGAAATTGCTTATTTGCTTCCTCATTGATGTTCCTATTTCTGAGCTGTCATCTCTCTGTATACTAATGCTCTTGATTTCGATAGGTTCAAGTGGTGGTGCTATGACCAATTGTGTTTTCCGCATTTTCGTGTTTGATCTAATACTATTTTGGCTACGAGTTGGAGGATCTTTGCGTTTGGGTTGCTATGTTACTGAATGTGTGTTCGTATAGGCTTTAGTTCCACTGCGTTTCGTACTTGTAATGGTTTGTGATGTTCGAACTTGGCAGTACTGGGCTGTGCTTGCCTCTATTTGGTTTTTGTATTTTCATCCTTCGTTTCATCGGTAAGATGGGGATCATTTTTTGTGCTCTCTGCCTGTGGTCCTTTTTGATGTTTTAACTTGGCGGAGGTTTCGTACTCCCTGCGGATGGTTTTTGAATTTACATTTTAAATTTAGGTTTCAGTTTACATTTTTTTCGATGTGCTTCCATCCAAATATGAGATTGGTTGATTCAGCAACTGGGATTGGGCAGTATCTGTTGATGACTTCACCAAATGACGCGCTTGGCTTGCTGCGACTTATGGTTCTCTGTTGGCGACAATGATGGTGTGGACAATATGCGTATGCATACACAGTGAGTGTGATGATCGGTGGACTTCTATGTTAGAGTTCGGGCACATTGATGGCTTTAGATAGGTTTTCACAAGTTTATTTCGATTGAGAATGTACGGGGACTCTGATGAAGGGATTTTAAAGGCTTAATAGTCAGGGCTTGCTCATTGTGAGGTTAGGTTTGCGTGGAGCTGAATCCGTTTGTTCGATGAATTGATTACATGGTCATCATCTCTGTAATCGCTAAGGTTCAAGATGAGAACTCAAACCAGAATTATTCCCAACGAGTCAAGCTCGCAAATTCAGACGTTTTTGTGTGATTAATTCGTAAGGAAAGGGCATAGAAATTTTTTTTTTTTTTTACCCGCATTGTGGAATTGAAGAAAATCTGAACAAAACAGGATTTAGGTCGAAATTCACCATGAAAGCAAGATTTTCCTCTCATTCTCTCTTTAGGATTTCTTCGTTTCTCTTCTTGTTTTGCCTTTTTCTTTTCTTGTAGTATTTTATTTGTAACATTTTTTCTTTTCGTTTTTTTTCTAAACAATAAGCATCTCCTTTGTTTCTTTCTGGTCAGGTGTTGATTGTTGAGACAGTTGTATAAGCATAAATTTTGGTGTGGAGGCTCATATTATTGTCCATACTACTGTCAGATATACGGGTGCTAACTAGGCTCTAATGGTGAATATGATTTGTTGTGTGGCAAACCTTAAGCACTGTGGTAAGTGGTGGGTAAAAAATCGTTGAACTTATAGACAATGGACAACATACCATTTATTGCCATACTGGGCAACTGTGGAGGTGCTAAACTGGATGGACGTTAGCTATGATGTATAGTTCTAGGTGCAGATGCACTTTTCCTTGGTAATGAATGGAGGCGTGTGTTACAATATTCCTTATTGGTTTCGGTCCTTATGATAAAAACATAAGATCTTTTAATACAGTCTTACAAAAATTTAATTTCGATGGTCGTTGATTATTGCATGCACGCAATTATTCGCACACCTGAATCGATGGTTTCTATTGAGCTTTGACTAGATTTAATTCTGGCAGAGATTCCGCTGAACTACAAAACCAGCATGATATTATTTGTTTGTATTTTGTTGCAAAAAGCAAGAAGAGCAAAGTGTATTGCCAATTTGAAACATGCTTTGAGCCCATGAGAGCATTCTTAGCAGAAATCTCGTGTACTTTGCTCTAACTTAGAGATGCTATACCATTACTTCTTTGCCTCCATGCAGAAGAATTGGAACAAGCTTACGGTTCTTGGCACTGAGGATGGTGCCATTCTTCATGATCCTAAATTGATACAAGAGGAGGTTCTTCGTTTCTACATTGGTTTGCTAGGTACCAAGGCTAGTGATGTGTCTAGTCCTAATATGGATACCTTGAGGAAAGGGCCTTTGTTGTCACAAGCTTCTAAGGAGCTATTGATTCAAGAAGTTTCTACTGCTGAAATCGATGARGCTCTCCAAGGAATTGAGGACTCCAAAGCACCAGGCTTGGAAGGGTTCAATGCTTTTTTCTTTAAGAAAGCTTGGGAACGGGGAAGAAATCAAAAAGCATGTGTATATGCCAATATGGCAATTAGGTCTTACTGTGGTAAATTGCTAAAACAATGGAATTGTACTTCAGTTACCTTAGTTCCAAAGGTGCAAACTCCAGCTTTGATAGTTCCTTGCTTGTTTGTGCTTTATAAGATTATTTCCAAGATTATTACAGCTCGACTGGCTAAGGTGGTTTCTGAGGTTGTTAATGAAGCACAAGCAAGTTTTATTTAGGGCAAATTCATTGCAGATAACATTCTTCTTGCAACAGAGCTCATCAAAGGGTACTCACTTAAGTTCAACTCACCTAGATGTATGATAAAGATTGATCTAAAGAAAGCTAATGACTCGGTGGATTGGGACTTTCTACAGACTTGTATGGTTTCTTTTGGTTTCTCATCTCAGTTTGTGGGCTAGGTCATGGGGGGTGTTTRCGAGTCTCCTACCCCGAGTCTCAAGAGGGTGGAATGTCATCCTTCTATCTCTTTGGAACAAACTTGCAATTCGTAAACTTCTTTGGGATTTGGCATGCAAGGCAGAAAAATTGTGGGTTAGATGGGTTCATACTTATTACYTGAAGAATAAGGATTTTTGGACTTTGTCTTTAACTGTGACATGTTCTTAGGCCTTGAAGAAGATCATGGATTGTAGATCTCTTACTGATAATTGTGGAGGTTGGGATGCTTTTGTTTCTCATGGTAAGCTTTCTATTCGAAAGCTTTATGCTCATTGTCGAGTTCAAGCACCCAAAGTTTCTTGGAGGAGATTAGTGTGTATTAATGGGGGAATCCTAAAAGCATATTCATTCTTTGGCTTGCCCTATTGAATAGACTCGAGGATTGTTTTCATGCTTGGGGGTACCCTCACTTGTGTAGTTTYTTCTCAGTTGACTTACAATAGAGATCACCTCTTCTTCACATGCTCTATTTCTTATAAGGTTATCTTGGGTGCTCTCAGCWCCCCTTGGATTGGAAGCATGAGGTCTCTGTAATGGACCCAAGTTGTAACAACCCAACCCAAGCTAACCCAACTCAAGGCAAGCAAGTCAAGCWACCTGTTTTACTTCAGTACTACCGAAAAGGGAAAAAYGGAGCAAAAGGAGACAAGGCACATTAATGTTCTGAGCTKTGTAGCTCTGAGAACTAAGGCAGCACCACCACCAGTGGCACCAAACCACCACCACCACAGGCTAGTAYACAAGTTTATTAATWAAAAAGTAACTTTAAGTGTACTTTGTATTTTGTCCTGCTTTTGCAACATAGCWTAAGTATGAGTAGTAGGAGATAAGTAGAGGTTATCTGAGTATTGTATTGAGAGCTTCGTATCCTCAAGATACCCAAAGAGAGTGGTGACCTGAAGCCACCAATTTCCTTGTAACTGTTTTCCAATCAAATAGCCGTGGTTAATCCTCAATTCTTCTATCATTATTGTTATCATTAACTATAAATTCCGTATAATTAATCAAGGAGAGTAGTGAGTACTTTGCACGTGGTATCAGAGCGGACGGTCCTACCACTCCGACCACCACCACCGTTCAAAGAAAAATATATAAAAATACAATTTTCATGGAAATGGCATCCGCTGCGAGAAGGTGGAGGCACGAATGACGGGAATCGAAAGACAGTTGGAGGCGATGAAGGAAAGACTTCAGAAACAAGAAGAGGAGGTGCGAACCAACCTGGAGGCGGCTACGGCGAGGTTGGAGGGACGGATGAACAGAATGAGGGACGAGAATATTGAGGCAAGGAATGCGTTGGGATGTGGGRCGTCACGTTCGCGAGTGTGACACTTGTCAGAAGCACAAGGCCGCCCAATGTCACCCCTCGGGGCTGCTGCAGCCGCTACCAATACCCGAGAATTTGGGAGGACATTGCAATGGACTTCATAGAGGGTTTGCCCTTATCGAAGGGAATTGATTCGATTCTAGTGGTGGTTGATCGCTTGTCGAAGTACGCTCACTTTATCGGATTGCGACATCCATTTAATGCTCTCAAGGTGGCTGAGAATTTCATCAATCATGTGGTCAAGTTGCACGGATTTCCTTCGACAATTGTCTCGGATAGGGATCGGGTATTCATGAGCGCCTTTTGGAGAGAATTATTTCGCCTCCAAGGCACCCAGCTACGGAGGAGCACTGCGTATCATCCTCAGACCGACGGACAGTCGGAGATCGTGAACAAAGGGCTCGAAACTTACCTTCGATGCTTCGCATCGGACAAACCAAAGCAGCGACTGTCTAGGTGGGCTAGTAGCCAGAGGAGTGGTGCAAATGATCATTATACTAGATCACTAAAATGGTGTATAACATGGGTCCTGAAGTCCCTGATTAAATTGGAAAGGTGAACTCTTGGCCGGCACCATATGGAGAAAAGCCAATTGGGAGTGAGGCGAAAATGGGACTTAGTTCGGTCGGTATCAACTATTTTCCGACCTTCCACCGCTTCTGAGATAAGGGAAAGTCACGAGATGAGGGGGAGCTTAGATGTAATGGACTCCTAGCTAGTTGTAAACTAAGCTTATCTATATATATAGAACAAGTCAGGCATCATCGATTTTTAACTTATTAGTAACTAGCTTCTGCTGCAATATGATGGGGAAAAGGGGATGCCAAAGCATGAGTAGACACAATGGCAACATTAATGTTCTGAGCTCTGTAGCTCTGAGAACTAAGGCAACACCACCACCTAGAATGGGCACCGAAACCACAACAGCTAGTAGGATTGAAGTTTATAACTTATAAAAAATAACATTTTAAGAGTGTAAACATATGTGTATTTGTCCTGCTTTTTGCTCAACATAGCTTAAGTATTGAGTAGTAGGCAGATGAGTAAATTATGGTCTAATTTCGCTGAGGGTAGTTTGTATTGTATTGAAAGCTTTGGGTAGAGCTTCTCAAGATACCTTAACATAGATAGAAAGGATGGTGACTTGCTTGAAGAACCACG
>SNQN01005245.1:18117-45809 GCA_008642245.1 Bassia scoparia | reverse complement strand
CGGTCAAATATCTAGGAGTAATTGTTTTGTGGAAGTAGTTATTTGGGACTAAAAAAAGGGTCACAATTTTGTAATTTAATGACCAAAAAAAGGGTCACAATTTGTAAAACAAATAGACTGACAAAATAGTCACAACAACGGTCTCGGATGGTCACAATTAGTTGATTATAATAGACCCATAAAAGGGTCACAAAATATCTGCCTTAAAAATAGTGACCCTTTTTAAAAGGGTCACAAACAAATATTTTGACTCAAAAAAGGGTCACTATTTACTTAAAAAAGGGTCACTATATGCCTTGTTTTCTTGTAGTGATTCTATATTTATCTAGATGGTCCTAATACATCTAACGTTTGGCACATCAAAGAACTTATGATGATCGTATTTGATAAATGTACTGTATGGGTTTAATAATTAACATCATTAAACTAATTATTTACTTAATTGATCTACTTATTGATTTCCTGTAGTAATAACCTATTCAACTAAATTGAATTCCTTTACGTGAGACGCTTGAGATCGTCGTATATTATTAATTCGTTCCGGCATTATATATTTATAATCAAACCAATTTTAACTTCACAACATACGTTTATGAATTTTAGGACGAATATTAAACCTTTGGTTCAATTAGGGTTTACAATGTTACAGCCTTAGTTACTTATGTCGTTATCAAATAGGGTGAAGGTCATTTGTAGTTAAGGGGTTGGGTACTTGTGTTGATAGACTATAGGATTAAACTCTTGGATTAAACTCGTTTGGCTTCGTTAAAGAGTATAGGATATAAACCATTGCTTCGATTAGGGTTTACATTGTTACGGCCTTAGTTACTTATGTCGTTATCGAATAGGGTGAAGGTGATTTGTAGTTAAGGGGTTGGTTACTTGTGTTGATAGACTATAGGTTGAAACTCGTTTGGATTCGTTAAAGAGTACAGGATAAGGGGTTGGTTACTTATATAAATTTCGACTACACATTACGTACTATTTTTTTTGTTTTTCTTGGAGATGAAGCTGATGGTGCTCCGCATTTCATGATGGCTTAAGCAAGATAAAATGACTTAGGAGACTAAAAATAACAAATGACTTTCAAACAGAAATACATTATATGACGATAGATGACGATAATTAATACAGAAGCCATTCAACCATCATAGACAACTTTTATATGACGATAGATGCAACTAATACATCATAGACTAGATTTTAATGCACACAGATGCCAATAAGCACCACACTCGATTAATGCACAGTCGATTTAAATGCTCATAAAACCCATTAATGCATTTGGGACCCGATTTACTAGCACACAGCTGCCATTAAGATGTCATTGACTAGTTTTGAATGCACATAGATGCCAAATAGAACCTGTAGATGCCGGTAAAACCTTAATAAAGAAGAATTAAAGGCACTTGCCCATGGCCTGTTGTGTTAACGAACCTAGATATTTTGGGCCTTAATGCATTTGGGTGGGCCATCGATGACTTCCCATAAATATTTTGAAATTGTTAAAATCGCTGGGCCTCTACAAGTGTAGTCAAAATGATAGCCCAACATTTATACAGTTAAGTTAATTTTTTAGGATAACCGGGAGAATTGCAGAAATGGCGGTAAAACCCAAAAATTAAAATTTTGCAACTCGAAAACTTTTGTAAACTTATGGACGGGAAATTTCGAAATTGAAAATCTGTGGCTATTTATATTGAAGTGTGGAACTACATTTTCATTCAATATCCCCACAATCATTTTCCCCGATTCCTGCATAATTCTCCATAACCCATAAAATGGTACTTCGACATAGAAACCTATCAACCCTTAAGACGCAAAGAAACTACGCTCACATTCCAACCCAGAATATCTCACACTCCTCCACAATCACACCCACTGCGCACCAAAAACAACTGACTTTTCAAATGCCTTACCCCAATTCATCAACTCAATCATATGGTGTTGCATTTGAAGCCTCACCAACTCTTTTCAGTGCTCACCAATTGTCTTTCCAATCTCTGAAGTTGACTGTAATCAATCCTCATGTTGTGCCTGCAAATTACATAAACGTCGTTCACATGACCCCCAAAGGCAAGTTGGTCCCGTCTTCAATTTCAGATTTTTCTGACCTTTCCCTTCTCCCCAAACCTATAAAGGTCATGTTATGGCATCGACTGGTCAACACGAGCAATTGTAAGGAAGTGTTGGCAGTTGTAAATTTGCTACAATTGCTCACTCCAACCACTGTTTCAATGAGGGTTGAAATTTACAAGACGTCTGTAGGGCACGAGCAATTGGTGTATAACAGTTTCACAGGAAGCATTAAAATGGTACATGTGGATGCCAATGAAGTGGCACGAATGAGCATTGATGTGTCAACCGCATCACTTACTGCCGATTGGCGAGATGGACGGACAACATCGTTGGATATACATTGTACTACCTCGGACGACGTCGAAAGAATCCGGCCTAAGAGAAGAAAATTGGAATGTATGTTGCGGGAAGGCAATGTTATAGTTGCCTTTTGGAACTGTCGTGGAATGGGCAAGCAAGGCTTCTACGATGTGTATGACTACATTGTAGAGCATTATGCTGCCCATGTTGTGGTGTTGACTGAAACTCGGTGTCCTGAATTCCTAGCAAAAACAATCCTGCGTCTTAAACCACCAAGTTCAATTTCGGTGTCACTAACCATAGGGGTACTTGGTGGATCTGCTGTTGTGTGTGTGTATGGTGTCGCGAGTGTCGCATCTCATCAAAAGTCATCGTGTACCATTAGGTACGAAATTGATATCCCATAAGTGTTGTTGAAGTAAATGTTATTTGATATGTAATTTCTATGTACCATTAGGTACAATTAGCACTAATGTTATTTAATATGTAATTTCTATGTACCATTAGGTACATTTAGCACTAATGTTATTTTTTTGGATAATTTACTACTTCGTATTCATGAAATCACACACATCTTAATAACTTGGGCCCTGAAACTTGATGACTTACTTGATAATTTGATAACCTAATACCTCGATAAGTTGGGCCCTGATAACTTCATGAGTTCACCGACGCGGCCCAATTCATACACACCTTAAAAACATGTATTTTCTTTGTATAATGATTTACCACCAGTTGGGCCCTAGGTTTGTACTTCATTTTGGACTTCCCCCAGTTGACAATTTAACCCAGCCCAATAATAAACGAATTGTGCTATATATACCTAACCACACTAAAAATATATACACACTTGATGATAACATAAAACATAAAACCTCATCTATTAATCCTCAACCTTACACCGTGATGAGTTACCCAAACCATTCATTCAATTCCACCTCTGATGACATGGATGTTGCGACGCGTTCGGGTATGACGCGGGAACAACACAGCAACCCTTCACCACTCCCTGATAACAACCATAGACCTCCTCCCCACAACAACCATACACCTCCCCACAATAACTGTTGTTCACGACGACCTTCAAGCACTCTTTCCATAGGACATCGCCATTTCCAACCTCCAAGGAGGAAGGCAACGGCCAAAGATGATGATCCTAAGGGTAAACGACCCATGACATCAAGCGCTACTTACGAAGAAACTTCAAGCCAAGTGCCTCGCCGAAACCTACCCGAGACACATGTACCACATCATCGAATTCCTGGACCGGCAGGTGCATACCAGGCAGCATTGCACAGAGTCCGGGGAGAAGAGGAAGTACTCCAGGAGGGAATGGGACACAAAACTCCCATTACAACACAGGAGTTCATATGACGTTTCGATGCATACATGGGCGAGGAATTCCATAGAGATCCATGGTGTTTCATGAAGAATAATTATAATTTGGGTAAGTAAAGTTTACGATTTTAACACATAACCAGATATACTATTAATTAACTACAATGTAACCACACAGACTACGAAAATGCGACACCTTTGGCAAAGGTAAGAGTTGAGCAACCGACCAAGGGAGTGAGGAGAATCGACAAGATAGTAGCGTACATCAATGAGTCAACACCAAATGGGTTCGGAGACTACAAGATCATCTTAAAGGTACTTCTTATATGCTTAAACATACTTCATTCAGGAACTTTTTTTCAACAAAACCTCATATTAGTAAATCCGCTTTTTAGGATGAAACTGGTTCTATGTGCGCCACCATTCACCATGCGGCTGTTGAACTCTATGGGGCTAATGTTGCCAAGGTCGGGAGCATCCTCATCCTTCAAAAGGTTTGTTGAGTCCTATGAACGAATTGTGTATGTGAACTATCGTTTATCATTCACTAATCTTCTAATATTTATACATCCCATTAGATTGTTGCCTTTTCCTTCGGGACGTCCATGCTACGGAACATAGAAGACATCTACTTGAACATCACCAAGAGAAACATTAACATCTTGATCACAGGGGATTGTGAGGCCATTAACAAACACATACATGGTGCTGTAACCTACAATGAAGAACCAGAGCAAGACCTTTCACAATTGTACGAAAGCATCCTTCATGGCTAAGCTCATCAGTGGTTGATGAACATTAACTGCTTTCATGGACAACCACCACACAATTAATATTGTACTAACAAATGTAGTTGACGGTTATGAAGTAGTTGAGGACTCCTTTGTGGTCAAATTTATTAGAGTAGTAAATTCGTATCGTATTGCGATCTTATTGTATGTGGCTCATCCTATTTATATTCGAATCACACCACTGTCTCATTTCTACTCGCACTTAAAACCAGTTTCAAACACTCATATTATAATATATTCCATATCATTTGTTCCAGGTATTAAATTATTTCCAGGTATTATTTTTTTTTAATTTATAATTTAGTAAATACATAATTTATTTGTCTAATAAAATTACAATAAATTTAGTACATAAATATTTTATTTGTCTAATAATTAGTACATAAATATATCATTATACTTTGTTGTTTTTTCATAAAAATAACGTTTTCAAAAAAATCTTTGTATTCAAAAATAAGATTTGTATTCATATAATCTTCGTTATCATGAGCGTCACAACTGGCTCTTATGGAATTGACGTGGTCACCGGTGGCGGTTTCGAGGTCGGAAAGATTACAGAGTTATGTGGCGAAAGTGGAGTCGGCAAAACTCAACTATGTCTACAAACAATTGCGGCTTTGCTGAAAGAAGAAGATAGGCTCATAAACCATGCCACATATATATCATACGTCAAGCCATTTCCAACCAAAAGGATAAGGCAAATGTATGACGGGTCTCTGTCCGCCCCAATGGACCGAATAACCGTCATACGAAGCTCAACTCCTGCAATACTAATCGAAGTTATCAACAACTTAGACAAATCGATCCATGAAGAGAGACAAAACGGGGTGTCCCACCACACAAAGGTTATTATTATTGATTCTATTTACGGGTTTTTCACATCACAATTTTCAACCACCCAAAATGGATTCCGAGAAAGAGCAGAAGTACTGCGGGCAGCAGCTTATGGGTTACAAACGATAGCAAGACGATACAACGTAGCAGTCATTGCAACAAACGCGACAGTGGAGGTACAAGGGCATACAAATGTCCAAACTTTCTGGTCAAGCGGAGTGCTACTACAACCAGGAGTCGGCCAACATTGGAACAGATACATTTCAAAAAGATATGTTATGACAAAAGAGTTACTAGAAGGGCAACAAACACGGTGTTTTTGGAGTTTCAGGGACAATAGCAACTACTGCACCTACAACATTACACCAACGGGGATTCCTTAGATAAATTTACAGCAAAAGTTATTTACTATCCTTACTTTAAATTACCAATGACATTGTTTACGTATTCAATTGTAAATACTAGTCCTGCATTATTGCAAACAATATTGCAAACAATACTAGTCCTACTCTTCATTATTGCAAAAATTACAATTGTAATTCAAGACAATGCAGCATTAGTGCAAACATTTTAATTACATCGATTGCAAATTCAAAGCAAAGGATAAGGAAACGATAAGCAATGGAAAAACAAATACATACACATACACATAAAGCCAGATGAAAGGCAAATTACCAAGACCTAGTATTCTGCAGACAACATGTTAATTGCGATTCTACCTAAAGCCAATTGATAGTCTACTTTGTCAATATTAAACCGCCACAGAGTGATACATTTTGCTGCCAACTTGAAGCTCCATAAGCCTAAGCCTAACAAATACATACCCAAAAAATTTATATACCTTATACCAAAACATTTATATACCTCCTAACCCATTTAGGACACAACCTAACCCATTTGCTTCTTCAGTGTAGCCAAAACATCTTCTTTGGCCTCATTGTGAGTGCTCATTACATCTTCGCATAGCAGCAACTCCGCAGCCTTCTTGGTCTCACCCTGCAACCAAGCAGGTATATTACAAAGTAACCGACCACTTCTGCC
The DNA here is from genome assembly GCA_008642245.1 of Bassia scoparia. Taxonomy (NCBI): domain Eukaryota; kingdom Viridiplantae; phylum Streptophyta; class Magnoliopsida; order Caryophyllales; family Amaranthaceae; genus Bassia; species Bassia scoparia. Next base: position 39,426 of record SNQN01005245.1, on the reverse strand, counting down.
TCACCCCTTTTAAAAAACAAAAGTTTAATAGAAAGGTTTTTACCGTACTGAAGGCCTCCTCAAGGCGCCAAACACTTCTTTTAATTCCTATGAGCATTTCGAGTCCAGACCTAAGTCTACGAGATGTCAACAGAATATAAWCCKTTAGAAAWCAAAAAKAWAYAGTATATAATAAAAARAATYATATGACCAKCTCTWTCYCTCACCTTTCACCGCTCCTTACTATTTCKACAGAGAAGCACTTGTAAGATAAACAACTACCAAGATCCCAACCCGGATGACGGAACTTAATCAATTCATCGACAGCATTTTTCTAGGAAATAACAACCAARTWTCAATAACATAAATCGAAAMAACATCAAACAAAATTKACTWWTAACAACAACGGAATCTAWACTAACCAATTTCAAGACCTCCTCGTGATGATTCTCAACAGCATTCGATGGATCCAAGGGATCAAGCACACCGACAGCACCATTGGACAAGCAGAATATTGCGCACCACCAGTGGCACCCGCTGAAAACGGGAACATATATCTGAAAAATTTTCAGGGATCAACAATTTCTCAATCTTAATTCAACAATCTAAGCGCATAAATCAAAATAATACTTACTAAGTTCAAATCTTTCAAGGATGCATTCGTAAACCGCTTGCCAAACAGTTGTGAAGAGGATTCCTCGCGAAGTGTGCCAACAACAGAGTTCAGCACAATCACCTAACGCATAAACTTAGTAAACAACAACATTGAACATAACTTGAAAACAATACATGAACAACAAGCCAAACTAATCGCAAACTCAGGATCCATAAAAACACGCCGGCTACGTCCAACAAACACCTCATCCCAGACTCTATGATATAGCACTCCAGCTACACGTACGTACTGCATCAAGAACAACAAACACAAATTACAATAAATTTAATTATGATTACAAAATTACAATTACAAGTATATATTGTTATATCAACCATAGATACATCAGTAACACACTAACGTTAACATGAATGTCTACTTCCGAATCTTCCGACACAACACTTGCACATTCCTTTATAGAGGCAGCAACTCCATCACATTTCAACATAGTCATGTCACGCCCAATCAGATCAGCACCGATAACAACGAACTTCGCCAGCTTCGACTGGTATCGACCAAATCCCCTAGGCTGCCATACTTGCACATAATCCGAGGATAAAGCGGGTGGCGGTTTCCTAAGTCTCTGCTTCCTACTATGCCACTCAGGACAATTTTCCGCAATGTTGTGAATTGTGATAGGTGGGGGAGTCATTGTAAGATTTAACAGTTGCTCAACAGCATCCTCAGAACGTAAAGGACTGTTATATGCATCTTCACCAGGACAAGGTGATTGCCTCGCCTCTTGTAAATGTATATTGTCACGGGGGCTGCTGCAAGGGTGGGGGTTCTCAAAACAACCATCATCGGTTCGCTGTCGAGGATATCATTAATGACAGACTGAACTACATTATCTTGTCCTTCATCCACCACATCATCATCCGGCACATTTTCACCCAATACATTTTCATCCGACCCGTAATCAGATACAACATTTGCATCTTCCGCCGCATTTTCAGCAACCACAGTTTCAGGAACAGCGTTGTCAACAGTTTGAATTTCAGGAACCACGTTGTCAACACTTCCATTTTCAGGAAACGCGTTGTCATTTTCAGGAACAGCGTTGTCAAGACTTCCATTTTCATTATCCACTGTATCTTAACAACAAATAAATTACAAAAATTTAACAAGTAAACAATTAATAATATATTGCAATACCTCCGGTAGTGAGCCCATTAAAAATTATAAATTATGAAAAAATAATTAACAACTTCATCATCAGAACTGGTTTTTGTTCACTCAAAGAAATTACCACCACTAAACAATAGTAATTTAAACAATACGCTATGCGGTATACATGACAACACATTACCTATGCGCCGCTTAACACGAGCCGAACCCCGAGCATAACCCCTCCGTTTTCTTCGATTCCGCGGAACATTGTCAGTCACGCGGCCCTCATCAACCACAGGTGGCATGCCATCTCTGGGGGCCAAGGGATGGCTCTCAGAGTACGCCACATCAACACACTACACATTATACTAGGCCCATAAGCAGAAAACAAACATATGGGTGTTTATCATGTACAAGAACAACTTCAAAGAACTTTAGAAACAAACCCCGAGTCTGCCAAAGTCACCACCTTCTTGCGTATCCCTAAATATTGCATCATTTACTACTACTTGAGGCCAAACTTGGATACGAGGACAAACAGACCAGCTTCTCGGCGGCATTTTCAACCGATCAAGGTAGAAAATCTGCAGCAACAAATATATCCCACTAAAACATACTTAACCCTTAAACTGAAACAAAGTGTAAGACTGAAATTATATGTGTGACTTACCGCTAGAAAAATAGTACAACCACCGCATCCAGGGGAATATCCGTCCGGATAAAACCTCTTACCAAAACTCTTAATTGCTTTACAAAGGTACTCCAACACAAGGGAGCACCAATCGTAGTTGCTAGCATCATTTGAGACAGTCACGGCAGGAAGTAACTTCACAGAAATACGCGAAGAAGTAGTGGGACACAAAACCTTGGCAAGCACAAATATCAAGAAAACCATCTTAAACTCTTCTTCTCCAACTGAATCAGACTCCAACACAATAAACAGAGTTTCCCTATATATACCTCTTGTCCGACCAGAATACGTACTATACTTAGTCCAAATGTTTGCGACTTTGTCAGCAACTCCTTCACCACTTTTATCCCTAGGAACTTGCAAACCACCCAGGGGAATACCAAGAACCCAGTGAACTTGGACACTCGACAAAGCAAAACGAAACCCATCTGAACTATGGAATTCTACACTCTCTGGATCGACACGGGTTGCTAACCAGTAGCATAGTGTAGACACCTAAAAATGTGTCTCCCCAAATGAGTAATCCGTGATGAAATATACCGCGTCTCGCGTTTGTTTCGACTCGGAAAAGATGCTTTGAACTCACGAAAGTTGGAAATACGTGAGGTCGTACTCGGAATTATTGAGCAAAGGTTAGGTTTGAGTAAATCAAGACAATGAGCACAACAGTTAAAAAGAAGTAAACAGTCTAATAACAGGTTGCGAAGTAGGCACTAAACTCCATATCAGCCTTCAGGAGAAATAAGGTTTTAGAGAACAAAAACAAACTTGACAGAACAAGTTGAATCTACTCAAAGTAGTGCTCCACCTAGCGATATTGAAAGCGCAATGGAAAGCTTCAACGAATTTACGCCAGAAAGCAACAATAAACGTAATCAACTCACAGTTAACTCATTGGTTCCACATCTTTACAATATAACTTAAAATTTTAAATCCACTTAATCAACAATTAGACCAAACAAAACTAATACATACCAATAGCTAAAGCCTAAATGTTAAAACTCTAACTATATTCTATATCCATCATCGCCATTTAAGTATATCTTCCGAAGTAAAAAACATTAGAAACTAACTACAAATTAATCACCCAAAAATTAAATATTTTTTTATAAAAAATAATATACTTAAGCTAAGTACCCAAACTTAAGTAAAAATTTCGTACCCTCCCTATAAAGTAGGTAAAGTAACAACATAGTATGAAAAAAAGGATTAGCAACATACCAAAACAATCCCAACAAAATACCAATGAAGTACCAAAAATCAATACACTTTGCAAAACAAAGCAGCAAGCTAAAAAACACCTAAATAACTTAATATATAAATAGAATAACATGATAAATAAACTGCTAATCACAATAACTAGTATAGTAAACTACAAACTCAAATCAACTAACACTCACATATCAACAACAAGCAGTAAACCAAGAAGTTAAACAAGCAGACTCTTTACAAAATATTCTAAAACTAAAATTCAATTGCACAAAACTCGCACAATTTAAGAAAATATAAGAATAAACATATAATATCCGACAGACAGACTATTATTAGCCAATAAACAATTTTGACAAACACCTACACTATCTATCTACTTACAAAGCCAAAATCAAGCTTCTCCACCAAATCCTTAAACCCCAATATAATTAACTAATAATAGCTACTTATTATATACAGAGAATCCTAACCAATATCAACAAGATCATTTCCCTATTCAATCACAAGCAAAAAATGCATCAAATTAAAAAAACAGCTGCTTAACAACAACAATTGACACCACAAAACATAATATCAATCAATCAGATTATATAAAAACCTAAACCAATCTAGTTATTTAATCGCCACATAGCCTAGATTACATAAGTTATAACAACACAAATATTTAGAGATGAAGGACAAAACCTTAACATGAATCCTATAAGTAACAGAAACAGAACAAAACAGGGGAAAAAATATGTTTCACTCCTCTCCTTGCAAATATACGCTGCTATCACTAAAGTAGCAAAAACAAGATCTTACAATTCATAGTAAAAACAAAAAATATAGAATATAAATTATAAGATATAATAACAGCAAAGACAATTAACGAGTCGCCAATTTAAGAATCTCTTGTTTTCTCACTTAATTTCTGAATAAATCCCTCTCTTACACAACCAACATATATGTGTCACAGACAATACATTACCTAATTAAATAAACAAAAACATAAAGCAACTTCCTAACATCTTCCCATGAAACTATAGCTTCGATGCTTGCTACGATGTTCACTCCATTCTGTCTTCTTCGTTGTTGGTTTTCTAAACCAAACATTATGACTGGTATGTTCTATCTATGCCTATCTCCTTTTCTTCTGTATAAACCTCATAAGTTGTGGCTTTGTTACACCCTTTAAAAGCCTCATTGACCCGTATTCGTCTATGACAAGTGTTTCCTGCACCGCGTCTTTTAGACCATTTGTCATATGATCATGTCCATGATTATTGCGCTAGCCGCTGTCCTAGGCCTCGTGCTCAGACGTTTTACTCTTTTTCAGTATTCTCTCGACTGCTTTGGAGGCCCGTGTTGCACTTTGAACTAAACAGAAAAAACATACATGAAAAAAATTTGCAAAGCAAATAATTAAGCTTTAACTATTGGTGGTTTGTCACTTTTTGCTACTTTGTTTGAACATAATATCGCACACACTTTAATGTTTTTTTTATACCTAGTTCGTGAGCCACAGTAAAAATATTTAGCATAATGCTCCGCCAACTATAAGCTTCAATATTACAACTGATCGGACGGTTGATTTACAAACTTACATTATTGATACCAACAGCATTTAATTACAAGATAGCCTTCGGTCTTTTTTTTTAATATAGTTATGGCTCAAACAATTCACATTAGGAAACAAAATAATAATTATTAGATATTGTAAAATCCGTATTTAGATTTTTTTTCTTTAAATTATAATATCTAAATAGCTGTTTAATCACTTAATTAATATTGTAAATACTTTATTTTAATCAATATATAATGATCTAAAATATTGTATATTACATTTACAATTAATTAAACATTAATAATATAAATAAAATAAATATATATATATATAATATATATTAATAAATAATAATATATATATTATAAATATATATAATTTTACATTTTTTGAAAATGAAAAGAAAATTGGACTCTTTTTCGGCAAAATCTAGATAATTGTTGTGAATATATGACTTAAAAAAAAGGCACAATTGAATTAATACCAAAAAAAAAAAAGGTCATTGTAAAAACAATATAGCTGACAAAATAGTCACAACAACGTCGGATCGGTCACAATAGTATGATATAAAACCCATAAAAGGCACAAAATATCGCCTTAAAAATAACCCTTAAAAGGGGTCACAAACAAATATTACTCAAAAAAATCACTATTAACTTAAAAAAGGTCACTATATCCTTTTCTTGTATATTCATATTTACAGATGCCTAATTACATCTAACTTGCACAATCAAAAACTATGATGATCGTATTATAAATGTACTTATGGTAATAAATTTAACAATCATTAAACAATTATTTACTAATTATCACTATATGTTCCTGTATAATAACCTATTAACTAAATTGAATTCCTTACGTGAGATCGCTTGAACGTCTATATATAATTCGTTCCGCATTATATATTATAATCAAACCTCAATCGTTATTAACCTTCACAACATACGTTTATGAATTTAGAACAATATTAAACCTTTAGTCAATAGGTTTACAATGTTACAGCCTTAGTTACTTATGTCGTTATCAACATAGGGGAAGTTCATTGTAGTTCAAGGGTTGGTACTTGTTGATAGACTATAGGATTAAACTCTTGGATTAAAACTGTTGGCTCGTTAAAAATGGACATAAAACATTGCTTCGATTAGGGTTACAATTTGGTACGGCCGTATACTTATGTCGTTACGCGAATAGTGAAGGTTGATTTTATTTAAGGGGTTGTACTTTGTTGATAGACTAATAGGGTGAAAACTCGTGTTTTGATTCGTTAAAGAGTACAGGATAGGGTGGTACTTATATAAATACACACATTAACTGTACTATTTTTTTGTGTTCTTGGAGTCATGAAGCTGATTGCTCCGCAATTTCATGATGCTTAGCAAGAAAAATGACTTAAGAGACTAAAAATAACAAATGACTTCAAACCAAAATACATATATGACGATAGATGACGATAATTAATACAGAAGCCCATCAACCATCATAGACAACTTGTATATGACGATAGAGCAACTAATTACTATCATAGACTAGATTTTACTGCACACAGAGCAATAGCACCGACACTCGAATTAATCACAGTCGGATTTAAATGCTTCATAAAACCATAACAGTTGGACCCGATTTACTAGCACACACTGCCATTAAGATGTATTGACTAGTTTTGGAATGCCACATAAGATGCCATAATAGAACCTGTAGATGCCGGTAAAACCTAATAAAAAAATTAAAGCCATTGCCCATGGCCTGTTTGTTAACAACCTAGAATTGGCCTTAATGCATTGTGGCCACGATGACTTCCCATAATATTTTAAATGTTAAAATCCTGGGCCTCTACAAGTGTAGCAAAATATGATTCAGCCCAACATTTATACAGTTAAGTAATTTTTAGATAACGGAGAATTGCAAAATGCGTAAACGAACCCAAAAATTTAAAATTTGCAACTCGAAAACTTTTGTAAAACTTATGACGGGAAATTTCGAAAATGGAAAATCTTGCTATTTATATTAAAGTGGAACTACATTTCATCAATATCCCCACAATCATTCCCCGATTCCTGCATAATTCTCCATTAACCCATAAAGACTTCGACATAGTTAGAAACCTATCAAAACCCTTAAGACGCAAAGAAACTAACCTCACATTCCAACCCAAATATCTCACACTCTCCACAATCACACCCACTGCGCACCAAAACAACTGACTTTGCAAATCCTACCCCAATTCATCAACTCAATCAATATGTTGGTGGGCATTGAGCCTCACCAACTCTTTCAGTGCTCACCAATTGCTTTCTCAATCTTGAAGTTTGACTAATCTAATCCATCTCTGTGCCTGCAATAACAATAAACGCATGTACTCACTCATTGACCCCCAAACCAATGTCCCAATACAATCTCTTTTCAATTTCAGATTTTTCTACCTTCCCTTCTCCCCAAACCTTATAAAGGTCATTCTATGCAGTCGACTGTTCAACACGAGCAAATTGTAAGAATTGCAGTGTAAATTGCTACAATTCTCACTCCAAACCACTAGTTTCAATAGTTGAAATTTACAAGACGTCTGCTAGTGGCACGACGCAATTGGTGTATAACAGTTTCACAAGAAGCATTAAAATGGTACAGGATGCCAAGAATGCGCACAAAAGGAGCATTGAGTGGTCAACCGCATCACTTCTGTCACGCATTGCAGATGGACGACAAACATCTTGATATACATTTACTACTCGACATGACGTCTAAAAACCGCCAAAAGAAAAATTGAAGTATGTTGCGGGAAGCAATTATAGTTCCATTGAACATGTCGTGGAAGCAACAAGCTTCTACGATGATGGTAGACACATTGTAGAGCATTATGCTTGCCCATGTGTCTGTTACTGAAACTCTGTCCTGAATTCCTAGCAAAAACAACCTGCGCTTAAACCACTCAAGTTCAATTTCCTAGTGTCACTAACCAAGTAGCCTTGCTGGATGCTGCTTGGTTGTTTTATGGACCTCATTACCTGGATCCATGCGAGTGTCGCATCTCGACAAAAGTCATCGTGTTACCATTACGTACGAAATTAATCCCAAATTTTTGAGTAAATGTTATTATATGTATTTCAGTTACCATTAAGTACAATAGCCTAATGTATTTTAATATGAATTCTATTACCATTAGTACATTTAGCACTAATGTATTTTGAGATAATTTACTACTTCGTATTCATGAAATCACCAACATCTAATAAACTTGGCCAAGAAAACTTGATGACTTACTTGATAATTTGAGAAACCTAAACCTCGATAATTGGGCCCTGATAACTTCATGAGTTCACCACGCGTCCCAATCATACACACCTAAAAACAGATTTCTGTATTTGTATAAAATTGATTTTCACCCCCACCAGTTGGGCCTAGTTTGTACTTCATTTTGGACTTCCCCCCAGTTGACAATTTAACCCAGCCCAATAATAAACAATGTGCTATATAACCTAACCACACTAAAAATATATACACACTTGATGATAACATAAACATAAAACCTCATCATTAATCCTCAACCTTACACCGTGATGAGTTACCCAAACCATTCATCAATTCCACCTCTGATGGACATGATGTTGCGGTGGAGGAACAACACAGCAACCCTTCACCACTCCCTGATAAAACCATAGACCTCCTCCCCACACAACAACCAACACCTCCCACAATAACTGTTTCACGACGACCTTCAACACTCTCCATAGGACATCCCATTTCCAACCTCCAAGGAGAAGGCAACGGCCAAAGATGATGATCCTAAGGGTAAACACCCATGACATCAAGCCTACTTACGAAAACTTCAACAAGTGCCTCCCGAAACCTACCCGAGACACAGTACCACATCATCGAATTCCTGGACGCAGGTGCATACCAGGCAGCATTGCACAGAGTCCGGGAGAAGAATACTCCAGAAATGGACACAAAACTCCCATACAACACAGGAGTTCATATACGTTTCGATGCATCATGGGCGAGAATCCATAGAGATCCATGTGTTCATGAAGAATAATTATAATTTGCGTAAGTAAAGTTTACGATTAACACATAACCAGAAATACTATTAATTAACTACAATGTAACACACAGACTACGAAAATGCGACACTTTGGCAAATTAAGAGTTGACAACCGACCAAGGAGGAGAGAATCGACAATATATAGCTACATCAATGAGTCAACACCAAATGGTTCGAGACTACAAATCATCTTAAAGTACTTCTTATATGCTTAAACATACTTCATTCAGAACTTTTTTAACAAAACCTCATATTAAATCCGCCTTTTAGATAAACGTTCTATGCGCCACCATTCACCATGCTGGCTGTTGAACTCTATGGGCTAATGTTGCCAAGTCGGGAGCATCCTCATCCTTCAAAAGTTGTTGAGTCCTATGAACAATTGTGTATGTAACTATCTTATCATTCACTAATCTTCTAATATTAACATCCCATTAGATTTTGCCTTTTCCTTCGGGACGTCCATGCTACGAACAATAAACATCTACTTTGAACATCACCAAGTAAACATTAACATCTGATCACAGGGATTGTGAGCCATTAACAAACACATACATGTGCTGTAACCACAATGAAAACCAGAGCAACACCTTTCACAATTTACGAAAGCATCCTTCAGCTAAGCTCATATGGTTATGAACATTAACTGCTTCATGGACAACCACCACACAATAATATTGTACTAACAAATGTAGTTGACGGTTATAAGTAGTGAGGATCCTTTGTGTCAAATTTATTAGAGTAGTAAATTCTTATCGTATTGCGATCTTATGTATGTGCCATCCTATTATATTCGAATCACACCACTGTCTCATTTCGTACTCCCACTTAAAACCAGTTCAAACACTCATATATAATATATTCCATATCATTTGTTCCAGGTATTAAATTATTCCAGTATTATTTTTTTAATTTAATAAAAATACATAATTTATTGTCTAATAAAATACAATAAATTTAGTACATAAAATTTTATTTGTCTAAAATTAGACAAAATATATCATTATACTTGTTTTTTCATAAAATAACGTTTTCAAAAAATCTTTGTATCAAAAATAAGATTATTCATAATCTCGTTATCATGAGCGCACAATGGCTCCTATGGAATTGACGTGGTCACCGTGGCGTTTCGAGGTCGAAAGATTACAGAGTTATGTGGCGAAAGTGAGTCGGCAAAACTCAACTATGTCTACAAACAATTGCGGCTTTGCTGAAAAGAAGAAACTCATAAACCATTGCCACATATATATCTAACGTCAAGCCATTCCAACCAAAAGGATAAGGCAAATGTATGACGGGTCTCTGTCCGCCCCAATGGACCAATAACCTCATACGAAGCTCAACTCTCTGCAAACTAACGATTATACAACAACTTAGACAAATCGACCATGAAGAAGACAAAACGTGGTTCCCACCACACAAAGGTATTATTATTGATTCTATTACGTTTTTCACATCACAATTTCAACCACCAAAATGGATTCCGAGAGAAAGAGCAGAATACTGCGGCAGCAGCTTATGGTTTACAAACGATAGCAAGACGATACAACGTACAGTCATTGCAACAAACGCGACAGGGAGTACAAGGCATACAAATTCCAAACTTTCTGGTCAAGCGAGCTCACTACAACCAGGAGCGGCCACATGAAAATACATTTCAAAAAAAGAATTTATGACAAAAAGATTTACTAGAGGGCAACAAACACTGTTTGGAGTCAGGACAATAGCAACTACTGCACCTACAACATTACACCAACGGGATTCCTTAGATAAATTTACAGCAAAAAATTATTTACTATCCTTACTTTAAATTACCAATGACATTTTACGTACAATTGTAAATTACTAGTCCTGCATTATTCAAACAATATTGCAAACAATACTAGTCCTACTCTTCATTATTGCAAAAATTACAATTGTAATTCAAGACAATGCAGCATTAGTGCAAACATTTTAATTACATCGATTGCAAATTCAAAGCAAAGGATAAGGAAACATAAGCAATGAAAACAAATACATACACATACACATTAAAGCCAGATGAAAGGCAAATTACCAAGACCTAGTATTCTGCAGACAACATGTTAATTGCGATTCTACCTAAAGCCAATTGATAGTCTACTTGTCAATATTAAACCGCCACAGAGTGATACATTTTGCTGCCAACTTGAAGCTCCATAAGCCTAAGCCTAACAAATACATACCCAAAAAATATATACCTTTATACCAAAACATTTATAACCTCCTAACCCATTTAGACACAACCTAACCATTGCTTCTTCAGTGTAGCCAAACATCTTCTTTGCCTCATTGTGAGTGCTCATTACACTTCGCATAGCAGCAACTCCGCAGCCTTCTTTCTCACCCTGCAACCAACAGGTATATTACAAAGTAACCGACCACTTCCTCCTCACCCCCTTTAAAAAAAAAAAGTTTAATAGAAAGGTTTTTACCGTACTGAAGCCTCCTCAAGCGCCAAACACTTCTTTTAATTCCTATGAGCATTCGAGTCCAGACCTAAGTCTACGAGATGTCAACAGAAATAAACCATTAGAAATCAAAAACATAAATATATAATAAAAACAATAATAGACCAACTCTATCACTCACCTTTCACCGCTCCTACTATTTCCACAGAGAAGCACTTGTAGATAAACAACTACCAAGACCCACGACGGATGATGGAACTTAATCAATTCATCGACAGCATTTTCTAGGAAATAACAACCAACTTCAATAACATAAATCGAAAGAACATCAAACAAAATTCACTTATAACAACAACGAATCTAAAACTAACCAATTTCAAGACCTCCTCGATGATTCTCAACAGCATTCGATGGATCCAAGGATCAAGCACACGACAGCACCATTGGACAAGCAGAATATTGCGCACCACCAGGCACCCGCTGAAAACGGAACATATATCTGAAAAATTTCAGGGATCAACAATTTCTCAATCTTAATCAACAATCTAAGCGCATAAATCAAAATAATACTTACTAAGTTCAAATCTTTCAAGGATGCATTCGTAAACCGCTTGCCAAACATTGTTAAAGATTCCTCGCAAGTGTGCCAACAACAGAGTTCACACAATCACCAACGCATAAACTTAGTAAACAACAACATTGAACATAACTTGAAAACAATACATGAACAACAAGCCAAACTAATCGCAAACTCAGGATCCATAAAAACACGCCGGCTACGTCCAACAACACCTCATCCCAGACTCTATGATATAGCACTCCAGCACTACACTACGTACTGCATCAAGAACAACAAACACAATTACAATAAATTTAATTATGATTACAAAATTACCATTACAAGTATATATATATCAACCATAGATACATCAGTAACACACTAACGTTAACATGAATGTCTACTTCCAATCTTCCCACACAACACTTGCACATCCTTTATAGAGGCACAACTCCATCACAATTTCAACATAGTCATGTCACGCCCAATCAAATCAGCACCGATAACAACGAACTTCGCCAGCTTCGACTGGTATCGACAAATCCCCTAGGCTGCCATACTTGCACATAATCCGAGATAAAGCGGGTGGCGGTTTCCTAAGCTCTGCTCCTACATGCCACTCAGGACAATTTCCGCAATGTTGTTGAATTGGATAGGGAATCATTGTAAGATTTAACAGTTGCTCAACAGCATCCTCAGAACGTAAAGGACGTTATATGCATCTTCACCAGGACAAGTGATTGCCTCGCCTCTTGTAAATATATTTCACGGGGCTGCTGCAAAGTGGTGGTTCTCAAACAACCATCATCGTTCCTGTCGAGGATATCATTAATACAGACTGAACTACATTATCTTGTCCTTCATCCACCACATCATCATCCGGCACATCACCCAATACATTTCATCCGACCCGTAATCAGATACAACATTTGCATCTTCCGCCGCATTTCAGCAACCACAGTTTCAGGAACAGCGTTCAACTGAATTCAGGAACCACGTTGTCAACACTTCCATTTCAGGAACGCGTTGCATTTTCGAACAGCGTGTCAAGACTTCCATTTTCATTATCCACTGTATCTTAACAACAAATAAATTACAAAAATTAACAAGTAAACAATTATAATATATTGCAATACCTCCGGTAGTGAGCCCATTAAAATTATAAATTATGAAAAAAATAATTAACAACTTCATCATCAGAACTGGTTTTTGTTCACTCAAAGAAATTACCACCACTAAACAATAGTAATTTAAACAATACGCTATGCGTATACATGACAACACATTACCTATGCGCCGCTTAACACGAGCCGAACCCCAGCATAACCCTCCGTTTCTTCGATTCCGCGAACATTGTCAGTCACGCGCCCTCATCAACCACAGTGCATCCATCTCTGGGGGCCAAGGATGGCCTCAGAGTACGCCACATCAACACACTACACATTATACTAACCATAAGCAGAAAACAACATATGGGTGTTATCATGTACAAGAACAACTTCAAAGAACTTTAGAAACAAACCCGAGTCTGCCAAAGTCACCACCTTCTTGCGTATCCCTAAATATTGCATCATTTACTACTACTTGAGGCCAAACTTGGATACGAGGACAAACAGACCAGCTTCTCGGCGCATTTCAACCGATCAAGGTAGAAAATCGTCAGCAACAAATATATCCCACTAAAACATACTTAACCCTTAAACTGAAACAAAGTGTAAGACTGAAAATATAGTGACTTACCCTAGAAAAATAGTACAACCACCGCATCCAGGGAATATCCGTCCGGATATAAACCTCTTACCAAAACTCTTAATTGCTTTACAAAGGTACTCCAACACAAGGGAGCACCAATCGTAGTTGCTAGCATCATTTGAGACAGTCACGCAGAAGTAACTTCACAGAAATACGCGAAGAAGTAGTGGGACACAAAACCTTGGCAAGCACAAATATCAAGAAAACCATCTTAAACTCTTCTTCTCCAACTGAATCAGACTCCAACACAATAAACAGAGTTCCCTAATATATCCTCTTGTCCACCAGAATACGTACTATACTTAGTCCAAATGTTTGCGACTTTGTCAGCAACTCCTTCACCACTTTTATCCCTAGAACTTGCAAACCACCCAGGGGATACCAAGAACCCAGTGAACTTGGACACGACAAAGCAAAACGAAACCCATCTGAACTATGGATTCTACACTCTCTGGATCGACACGGGTTGCTAACAGTAGCATAGTGTAGACACCTAAAAATGTGTCTCCCCAAATGAGTAATCCGTGATAAATAACCGCGTCTCGCGTTGTTTCGACTCGGAAAGATGCTTTGAACTCACGAAAGTTGGAAATACGTGAGGTCGTACTCGGAATTATTGAGCAAAGTCACATACAAGGCAAACATGTTTTCTTTCGGTTTTCTCGATAAACTCAAAAGTTTTCAAAATTTCAAAGTTTCAAACGATACACTGGCGATTCTCGTGCTTTTTGATTTTCATCATGTCCGTCACTTTTTTCCGAATCCCCAGTATTTTTAAATTATTTTCTGATTTTTCTATGATTCTATGAATTTTGCAATATTTAAATACGCAAATACGCAGAAATACGGGAATAATTAGAAAAATACTCCGGAAATACTGTGAATCTTCTAAAACATTCTAGAACTCCTTGCTTGAGAGCAAGGATGTCTAGGTGCGTCGAATCAAGGGAAACACAAATAAAATCGGAGGAAATCAAATATATCAGGTTTTGGAAATAATAACGAATCATGAGCGTATATACGCAGGTGATGACGTATATACGCTCTACAGGACTATTACGCCAACAGCTGCTATATACGCTCAACAATACATACGAATTTGCCAAACTAAGAAATGAGAACGATATACGCGGAATGAGCGATATACGCTCCTCACCTGCATATATACGCTCATCCTGAGCGTATATACGCAGGTTTTGTGATTCGTTTTTGCCTCGTGCCTATAAATACACTCTTGCCTTGCTCAGTCCGGGACACGACTTGAAAACCTTCACTTCATACACGATTTCACAGCTTCACAACTTCACACTTCACAGACACAAGTCACGAGACACTTCTATACACTCTCAAAACACTCAAAACACATTCGATTTCAATTCAAAGCATCGATTCTCTTCGAATCAACAAGCGAAATAAGGTATAAATCTGAGATTACTCACCAAAACCTTTCTTTCACTCTTTTTCAATTCCTTTTGTCTCTTTTAAATTGACTAACCATTGTTATGAGTTTTAATTCAATAAAACAATGTAGAAACTACCTCTTAATCGTTCATGTAAATATGTAGTTTTTCTTAATATTCATTATTTCCATGTTTTTCTTGGTTTCATTATTATTTACATATTATTATGTCATACTAATGCGTTTGTTTTCTCCATAGCAATCAATCGAAAGCGACTCCTTTGAGTTTATTCTAACAATTTGATTGTTTGCAGTGACAAGGTGAGGAGACACACATACATATTATTTGCCTTACTAACCTTGCTTTTCATGTCTCATTTGTATATATATCTTCTATCACACTTGATATATGTTTAAACAAGACCGGAATTAATCGTTTGTCACATTAAAGTCAGATAATCATGACGACCTTTTCTAAGCACCTTATTAACATTGACTAACAATCAAGTGATCGCCTTATCCATTGTAGAAGTCTTGGTTTGTTCATATAGCAACCCACCTAGTAATCAAGCACTTTCAAAGTCAAATCAATAGGCTCTTTCGAATTCAATTGTTATGATTAGGAACTACAATGAGACCGAGTAGAGCCGCTACATGCGGGCGAATTGGTACAGATCGATTGTACCATTTCCCGAACCCACGACTGGTTACTTGATTGACGTGGGCCAAATTTGGCACCAATGTTTCGGCGTCGTGATAACCTAATAGGCACGGTGGCGATCCCCTCAATTCGACGACACACCCAACGCATTCACATGCGGATTCCATGGCTCAACTCCATGACACGAAGCTGAGTCACGCCCCTGCCTAAGGCGGGCGAAGCCCTACAGTTTTGGCGACTCACTGGGATAATCCATTTGGTGATGGACAGACTTGAAAGTCTCGTAGTTCCATATTCATAATCAATGAATTTGCTTGTACCCTTCGAATAGGTCATGTCCTGACTCCTTGGTCTCAATATGGGCAGTTCTATGCTCGAGACACTTAAGGATTTATCTTAGGTGCATGTGGTTAATGGATCACAGGCAAGTAAGTCCTATCCCGCCCATGCCGCGTATGCACTGTTACGAGATGCGTGCAATAAGGGTATCTCGGCCATACATCACCAATAGTGGTGAAATTGACCCATCCTCACTTTTAGGCATGTACACTATCAGACTAACCAAGCCGACTTATAGTCACTTAGATCCTGACCTTAAGTGAATAAATGGTTTGTGTTCAATCAATTCTGTAACTTGTGACTCTTCATTCAGTCCAAATTCTACCACCAACTAGCCAGCCTTAATCTATGGTTCTGTTCAAGACATGAAGTTTGTTGATCCATACCCATCCAATCCAGTTCAATCTCAAACTCCATTCGACCAGAATCTGACTTAGGTTCAATTCCAATTCAAGAACCTTAAATCTAATAGTTCATCAATTCCAATTCCAGAACCTTAAGTCTGAATTATGCAAACAATTTCAATCCAAGAGCCTGAATCTGAATTAGTTCACTTCAACTTCTAAGAACCTCAAAACTGAATTAGGTTCGATCATAGACTCAACCCTAGCCCATTCAATTTCAGTGGCTCGTAGTCTAAGAGGTCCTTAATTCTGAAAATACCCATCTTAGTCTGAATCTTTCTCGAGTCTAGCACCTTAAATCAGATTTAGCTAGCCCATTCAAGTCTACTTTCGATTCAGCTCCTTAAGTCCAGAACCTCAAGACTGAGTTAGGTTTGTCTTAAGAGTTTCGGGTTCTAAAATGATTTCTGATTTCAGCAAGATAGCAAAGACTCGCAACTTGTCTCTGGGCCCAAAGAGCAAGAAGTCAAACAAATCCTACCTCCACAAAAGCCCATGTCCCTGACCCTCCATCATCCACAAAAAGCCTAATCCTATACCTCCGTGCCCAACTGAAAACATCAAACACCACTACCATCAAGCCTCATGATCACCCCAAGCGGGTCATCGATCTGCGCCCTTCTCTGGATGAGTCATAAAGTCTTAGTCCTAGCCATATCCCTTTCAATTCCTGTCCCTGAGTCTATTAGTTCTTCCATACAATAAGCCGTTACATTCAACACTCATGTTTTGGCAATATTATTTCTAATTCTATGCAAGTCTCAACACTCATTGGCCACAATTTGATTTAATCTAATGCTGACTCAATTATAATTTAACAATGCCCCAGAGAGGCCTTCTTCACAGCTCCACAAAATGACCCTCCCTTCCATCCCTTTGTCACATCAAATCAAAAACCTTGCAACCTTTTGACCACAAACACTACAAAAACCTATCTTTTTTCATCACCCACATCTACCACCTTTGACCAAACGTGCTAGGAAAAGACACGTGCAAAAGAAAAAAGAAAAAAAGTAAAATGGGCAAAAAGCAAAAAAGCAAAAAACATCAAAGTTCAATACCAGTCATCACAAAGCAAATCAATTTCAAAATCCAAATCCAAAGTTCAAGCCAATTCAAACAAAAAGCAAAAGTCTAAAAGCACACTGCGCACCGTGGTCACTTCGTCATCATCAAGCCTTTTCAACCCCAAGCCACAGCCTCACATTACAACCACAAAAGCCCTCTCACACAGCATTGTCAAATCATCAACCAGAACTACGTTGGTCTGATTCCGTAAGGATACGTAGGAAGCCTTTCCGAGGTTCGACCGCATCAGCATTAACATTAAATCATTAAGCTTTGAGTGCTTTGACTTGCTAAGAATTCGATTATGTTTTGCCAGTTTAGAAACCTCACTAGACTCAGTTTGAACCAACATCATCCAACCTCGTATCTAGCCACACTTGACCCCTAGTCACAAATTTGACCCTTTTATTTCTCGAACCATACCTATCTTGTGTCACCTTCAAGGACTCATTGACTCAATCCCAAAAAGAAAGCCACTGACCTTTGGTTAGCACATCTTATTGGGAACTCATCCACACAATCCATCTACCTTCTCTATGTTGACTCTAAGCCAATAAAACCACGTTGTCTCAAAGTCCTGGGGCTCGTTGCCATCAGGCCCCTTAAGTTCCAGTTGGGGCTTCTGTCTCCTAAGCCTATACGTGTTCAAGTCTTATCAAGTGGAAATCCTGAAAAATCACTTTTGGACCCTGTCTTTCCAATCAAAGTCTACGCTCGCCAATAATACACAGTCTCGTTCAAATTCACCTTTCTCTAAGTCACTCTCCGAATACACTCTTATTGCAACTTGGTAACTAGATTAGACTCTAGTATCGTCTTTCATGTCTAGAAATCAACCTAGACAAGACACTTTCAATCATTCTAGAATCAGACCTAGACAAAGTCATCTTCATACATGTCTAGAATCAACTAGACAAGACACTTCAAATATCTAGAATCAGACCCTTAAACAAGTCACTTTCAAATCAGTCAGAACAAACTAGACTGACTCTTTCAATTCAAAGTCACTTTCAAATCATGTCTAGAATCAGACTAGACAAACACTTTCAAACATGTCTTGAACCAGACTAACGGACTCTTTCACTTTCAAAGCCACTTATCAAATCATGTCTAGAATCAGACCTAGACAAGCCACTTTCAAAAACTCCTCAAATCATTCTTGAACCAGACCTAGACAAGCCACTTCAAAGACTCCTCAAATCATGTCTAGAACCAGACTAGACAAGACTCCTTCAATGACTCTCTCCAACCATGTCTAGAATCAGACCTAGACAAAACCCTTTCAAATTCAAAGACTCCTCAAATCACGTCTAGAACAGACCTAGACAAGCACTTTCAAAGACTCTCTCAAACCATGTCTAAAACCAGACCTAGACAAGGCCCTCCCAAATTCAAAGACTCTTTCAAACAATGACTCTTGCCACTCTCTCAAATCAAGGGCACAAGTTACAATCAACATTGCATCAAATTCGCTAGACATAAAAAACAGACTATGTCGTCACCAAGTATCCTTAATCCTGAATTAGGCTATCATTTCCAAGTCAATGCTCATTCTCGAAGCATGGGACGCGCTGCATCTCTCCAGCAGCTGAACGGGTAACGAACGCCAAGGACTCAGACACATACAAGCACATCAAACCGCATGGACACGGCTACAGGTAAAACTAACCTTTTTCACATACCGCAAAAAGGGTAACTCAGGTCGCAGAACGTCTAGAGTTGCTCTCCGTCCGAATCAAATACTTTGACTTTCGTCTTACGAAACTATCGTCTCTTCAGACTCAGTCAAAGTGGGGCTTCTGTAGACACCTGAAAATGTGTCTCCCAAATGAGTAATCCGTGATGAATATACCGCGCTCTCGTTTGTTCGACTCGGAAAAGATGCTTAACTCACGAAAGTTGAAATACGTGAGGTCGTACTCTGGAATATTGAGCAAAGTCACATACAAGGCAAACAGTTTTTCTTTCGGGTTCTCGATAAACTCAAAGGTTTTCAAAGGTTTTCAAAGGTTTTCAAACGAATTACACTGGCGATTCTCGTCTTTTTATTTTCATCATGTCCGTCACTTTTTCTGAATCCGCCAGTATTTATATTATTTTTCTGATTCTAGATTTTCTATGAATTTTGCAATATTTAAATACCAGAATACGCACAAAATACGAATAATTAAAAATACTCCGAAATACGTGGAATCTTAGAACATTCTGAACTCCTTGCTTGGAGACAAGGATGTCTAGTGCGTCGAATCAAGGAAATCACAATAAAATCGGAGGAAATCAAAATATATCGAGTTTTGGAAATAATACGAAGTCATTGAGCGTATATACGCAGTGATGAGCGATATACGCTCATCAGGAGCCGTATATACGCTCAAGCAGCTCGTATATACGCTCAACAATACATACGAATTGCCAAAACTAATGGAAATTGAGAGAACGATATAAAATGAGCGTATATACGCTCCTCACCTGCGTATAACGCTCATCCTGAGCGTATATAGCGAGTTTTTGTGATTCGTTTCCTCGTGCCTATAAATACACTCTGCCTTGCTCAGTCCGGACACGACTTAAAAACCTTCACTTCATAACACATTCACAGCCTCACAACTTCACACTTCACAGACACAAGTCACGAGACACTCTATACACTCTCAAAACACTCAAAACACATTCGATTCAATTCAAAGCTCAGTCTCTTCGAATCAACAAGCGAAATAAGTATAAATCTGATATACTCACCAAAAACCTTTCTTTCACTCTTTTCAATTCCTTTTGTCTCTTTTAAATTGACTAACCATGTTATGAGTTTTAATTCAATTAAAACAATGTAGAACTCACCACTTAATCGTTCATGTAAATATGTAGGTTTTCTTAATATTTCATTATTTCCATTTTTTCTTGTTTTCATTTAATTTACATATTATTATTGTCAATACTAATGCGTTTGTTTGTCTCCCATTAGCAATTCAATCGAAAGGCACCTTTGATTTTTTATTCTAACAATTTGATTGTTTTCATGACAAGGTGAGAGGACACACATACATATTATATCCTTACTAACCTTTGCTTTCATGTCTCATGTTGTATATATCTCTATCACACTGTATATATTGGTTTAAACAAGACCGGTAATCGTTTGTCACATAAGTCAGATAATCATGGCCACCTTTCTAAGCACCTTATTAACATTGACTAACAATCAATGAGCCCTTATCCATGTAAAGTCTTGGTTTGTTCATAATAGCAAACACCCTCAGTAATCAATGCACTTTCAAAGTCAAATCAATAGCTCTTTCGAATTCAATTATTATGATTATGTGAACTACAATGAACCGATAGACGCCACATAGTCGAATTGGTTACAGATCTGATTCTACCATGTCCCCGAACCACGACTGTACTTTTGATTGGAGTCTGGGCCATAATTGCACCAATGTTCGGGCGTCCTGAATAACTATATAGCACTGGCGAA
>SNQN01005245.1:0-18092 GCA_008642245.1 Bassia scoparia | reverse complement strand
CCATACAAGGCAAACAGTTTTCTTTCGGTTTTCTCGATAAACTCAAAGGTTTTCAAAGGTTTTCAAAGGTTTTCAAACGAGTTACACTGGCGATTCTCGTGCTTTTGTTTTCATCATGTCCGTCACTTTTTTCTCGAATCCGCCAGTATTTTTAAATTATTTTTCTGATTTTCTATGATTTTCTATGAATTTTGCAATATTTAAATCGCAGAATACCCAAAGAATACGTGAATAATTAGAAAAATACTCCGGAAAATACCGTGGGAGAGACTCTAACTCGGCCTCTACAGGATTGAATCTTTGACCCAATCCGTAGCACCAGATTCCCCTAGAACTCTTGTCATTGGGAGGAGCCTTCTAAGCGATTGCTCTTGCGTGCGATTGTAATTCCAATTCATCTGCGTGCAGTTTCAGTGAGGATATCAAGGGAAACGAATCATATCACGAACTATAGGAACATACAGGTGTTTACAAGCGGGAAATCTAATAAATATTAGCTATCGACGCGAGTAATTCTCTTTAGGAAAGAAGTTAACTTCAAGGTGAGTACAAGTGCTATTAGCATAGTATTACGAATAAACATAATGTACCGCATCTACAATGGATAAGTACGGATCACTTGGTATGGAGTTCTAGATCATTAATTTCACAAGAGACGCTCATCAGGAGCCTAGAAAAACGGTTGTCCCCATATTATCTGACTTTAATGTGACAAGCAATTAAATTCCGGTCTTTTTAAACAAATATAATATGATAAAAAATATATATACAAGAAAATAATAATTAATAAGCAAAAATATATATATAATATACCAAAATCCCTACCTTGAATCGCTATCAAGACCCAAGAGGATAGAACAAATTGTTAGATTATTAAAAGTTCACCTTGAATTCCTTAACATTGCAAACAAATTATGTTAGTATGGAACGACAGCAATAATAAATAATAATTAAACAAATAATACAGTTAATAATGATAATAACAAGATTAAAAAACAGAGATGAAATTAAAGATGACACAACGAATAAGTGGTTAATAGTCCCTACGTATTTTACATGAAAACAATTTAAAAGTTGGGTTTCTACATTTTTATTAATTGAATTAGAACTGGTAACAATTATTAATTTAGATTAAAAGAATGTGAAATAAAAGTTTTGAGTGCAGTAACCTCAGAGGTTAACCTTGATTTCGCTCGTCAATATGATTTGAAAAAGACGCAAGAACTCCTATTTTGTATATAAGTTGTGCAGTGAAAAGAGCTGAGTATTAGTTAGAGTTGAAGGAGAATAAAGCACGTTATAAGGAGCTTCGTAAACGTTGGTGAAAGATTTTTGAAAATGAAGGCAAAAGGAGGGTATTTATAGGCACGAAAGAGCAAAAACGAGCGTATATACGCTCACGGACCTGCATTACTCAGCTTATATATCTTTCATAACTCTCGATATTTTGAATTCTGATCTTTTGGATTGTCCTATTCGAGCACCTAGGACACCCTTTGCCTCCAAGAAAGGAGTCTAGAGATGTTCTAAACATTCCATCGTATTTTTCCGGTTTTAATATTTTTCTATTTATTCACTGTATTTTTGGTATTGGTATTTGTAAATATTGCTAAAATTCATAGAAAATCATAGAAAAATTCAGAAAAATAATCAAAATATAACAGGTGAACTTAGAAAAAATGAAAATGATGAAAGATCCCATATAAATTATTTTAAAAAATTCCTAAAAGTTAAAAAGAAAAATTCCAAATATAGAAAAATGATTTAGAATAAATAAAAGAAATTTTTTGCCTCTTATTTGACCCTTGACAATGATTTCGTGCATTACTTCATTTATTTCGAGCTTTTTACAAGTTCAACTGCGTCTTGTCAGAATCAATTGATCACGGAACGTGGTATGTTTCATCATCGGTTACTCCATTGGGGAAGGTGGCTGACCCCGATCTTAAGCCGATTGGAAGGATACGTATAGTGGGAGACTACGACCCGTATGTCTCACTTTATGAACCAAATTATTGGTTTAAAGGCATGTCGTCTACAGGAGTGTGTTAAAGATGGAAAGAGGCAATAAAGGGTAATGTAGTTGGTGTGCAGGGA
This sequence comes from Bassia scoparia, assembly GCA_008642245.1. Lineage (NCBI taxonomy): Eukaryota > Viridiplantae > Streptophyta > Magnoliopsida > Caryophyllales > Amaranthaceae > Bassia > Bassia scoparia. The sequence goes on along the minus strand of SNQN01005245.1, from coordinate 15,995 downwards.
CTAGTACATAATCAGTATAAGGCAACCTATTGCTTTAGTGGCGCAGTTGAGTGAGTAGAATTAGACGATGCAAAACTACATGATGAACAATGTTACTCAGTGTGTTCACTAGTAGAAAAAAGCACAAAAAGCTCGCCCTCAAATGCTGTGCGTTGTATAAACCGAACAACTTTAATGGTTATTAAAAGCTGCGGTTTTATAATAACCGTAGCATTTGGGTCGCATGCTTAAAATGGGGACCAAGCTTTAAAAAAGCTGCGTTTCTATTTTAAACCGCAGCATTTGGGCTTGGCCCTATATCACAATAAACACTCCCACGCACGCACTCCGGTCCATTACTCCCTCGGCCATTACGTCTTTCTCTTATATATATATAACCCTAATAACCCTTCTTCCCTCATTTACACCAGCCGTTTCCTCTCTCCTCTCTCCTCTACTCCCTCCTCCTTCTCCTCCTCGATCTTCTCTTCGCTCTACTCCTCTACCTTTCCTCTTTAAAACTTCTCTTCCTCATTTGGGGCTTACGCCGTTTGCCACTTTCCCGACTCACCTTGGCCGACGCCCTCCCTCCTCTCACCCTTTTTTTTTTTGCGTTTTTTAAATCTAATTTTTTGGGTTTTTTGGTGGATTTGGCGCCGGTGGTTGTTCGGCCTTCGTAGAGGCGAGTCGAGGTATCGCCAGATGGATGCGGGCTTCTGTTAGAGGCGGATAGTGTATGCGTAGTTATCGCATCGAGAAATACTTGGGATATTATTGGAGTCAACGTCACGAGTTTTGTCTATGTGTAATGACTGGATTATTATTTGATATTGGTGGTGTTTTGGTAGAATCAATAAGATCTTAGAGATATTATATTTCAGTGCGTATAATGATTTGATTACCATGAATTAGTATAATAATATCTTTGATTTTAATTGTTACGCGGCTTGAGAATGCGGAAGTTTGTAGAATAAGTTATGTGAGAGTCAAGAAGGCGTCTGGAGAAGCTCGGTATGTTAGAATGTTGGAATAGCTTTTGAAGTCGTAGATTGAGTGTCCGAGTTGTCTGCATGGTCTAATGGAGTCCTGGTATAAAACGAGATGTGGTAGAATGACTTTCTTCTTCCTCCTTTAATTTGTCAGTGGGTTACAATTATGCGCATAAGATATATGTGGGTGTTGGTGATATGAATTCAATTTTCTATTGCTCATGAATTTCAAACAGTTCAATTATTTATTTATAATTTGTTTGATGTCTATCACAGGTAGCATGTTGGCGAGATGATTTGGGTCATGTTCATGTTGTTTATAGTGTTCACTTTATATTGTGAACAATAAACATGGAAGAGATACTCGACCATACTTAGAACAAGAGTAGTGCAAGACTGCACAGAATTTATATCACTTATTTGGACGATATTAGTTACTTTTGTATTTGTAGTGGGACGAAGCCATCGGGTATCATGGGAGCAGTCAAGTATGTAGATAATAGACAGGATTATACTACTATTGAAGAAAGCCGACATTATTTGGGTGATATAATCTTGACATTCATTAGATACCTATGGATGAATATCTAGATTATTGAGTACATTACTGTATTAATAGTTAAGGTATTAGAAAGCAGAAGAATATACTCGAAGAGAACATGCTGCGTTCGGGACTCAAATAACCGCAGCTTTTGAGGATTAGCGCTCAGTCAAAAGCTGCGGTTTTTACCCAACCGAACCGCAGTGGTCGGGCGGTAGAGCATTTTGTGGTGTTAAATGCGTCGCTGTCGTTTTAGTAACCGCAGGCTTTTTGATATCGACAATTAAACAAAAACTGCGCCCTCCAAAAGCTAGCGGTTCCCAGCAACGCGCAGCTTTTGGGGCTTAATATTTGACCGCAGCTTTTTGTAATGATGTTATGTGTACGTACCGTGTAGTATAGCGTAGCACTTTAGGTCCTACAAGAGTTTGAGGTTCGTCTTGAAAGATGCTGTGTATAATGATGACAAGATACGGAGTAAGATCCTCTGAAGTTGATCGAGAGGGGAAGAAGCTTCTTCGTGGCTACAGGCTGACGTCGGTATATATAGATGGTGAAAAACGAAGATTAGTTTGAACGCTGGAGGAGTGTTAGAGGCTACTCATGAGAGTATATCAGTCTAGGTATAGATTATATTATGGAGCGTACATATGTATAATTATATATGAGATAAATGGTTAAGAAATTATCAGTTGAAGTATATGAACATCTCAATGATAGAATAGATGTTATCTCTTTCTTGTTTTCTTTCATATATGGTTGCAATATAACCCCTGTACAATATTTTCTTATTGATCTCTATTCTGGATAATTCCCCCCATTATCATATATTACTATCGAAACATATAAAGTGTATATCAGTATCATGTGTAGATAATTGATGATAATGTTCTACTACTGGTCTGTTAAACTATTATTTATGGACAGTAGCTTTCTTACTTTTGCCGGAAGAAATAATGGTAGACTCAGCATCCCGATAATTGGCATGTTTGAGCTACCTACACTAGCTTGAACTTAAATATAATTAGTAGTTGTACTACTGAGTGGTGGTATTATTTTTGTATAAGTTAACTTCTTATGTGGTTGCCTCGCTTAAGGATCCTATTGGATTGAGTGCAACAAATTTCATTAGTTGTCAGGTGAGATTTTTGTGGTACTCGTAAGCATCGGGTGTTAAGAACGGTCTTAGGAATTAAGTGCTGATCTCTTGTATATCTATCTGGATGGTAGGAAGCATTTAGGAGAGGGGATCAAAATGTGATATATATAGTGTTACGTATATAGAGTATTATTCTCGATGTTTTTGGCTTGACGAATATGTTAGGTTCTATGTGTTTTGAACTTAGTATCTTAAACTGATGAATAGAGCTTAAGAAGGAGTTTCTGAATTCTACTGTCAGAGGTGGGTGATATTTCATATTATCACTAAGTAGTCTAAAAGTAATGTTATGACTCAAAGCATTTTATCTTCTTTTGCACTAGGCTTAATTGACCTCGATAATTATATGTTCTGATACTCAGTTAGATACTGGTCCTTGTCCTAACTTTTACCTTGCGATGCATGTAAGTCTAAAGATTCGTGCTTTGCAGTTTTATCTTTACATCTTATGTTAATTCTAGATCTTTATATCATCAGGTATTCATCTGTATCTGTGTTATGTATCCTCGTACAATTAATGTGTTCCACGTCAATAATATTGAGATTACATAGTGTGTATCTATTGTTCTTACCGCATTCTCGCTGTTGTTTTGCGTAATGCTATTAATAGAGTAATGTTCGATGTATACTGTCAGCAATAAGTTGATATGTATACGCTGTTTTATTAGAGTGTCGATCACTCATGGATACATTATGTGAGCAATGGTCGATAGATCGTGGCAGTGCAAATAGTATGTTGTCTTTCGGTGTTGTGTTCAAGAGAGTTATCAACAAGGTTCATAAGCTGGTCGAGATTCCTGTCGGATTCGTTGTTTGCTTATTCTAGTCCCAATGACTCTATCCGTCACATTTTTCTGAATCCGCCAGTATTTTTAAATTATTTTTCTGATTTTCTATGATTTTCTATGAATTTTGCAATTTTAAATACGCAGAATACGCAGAAAATACGTGAATAATTAGAAAATACTCCGGAAATACGTGAATCTTCTTAGAACTTCTAGAACTCCTTGCCTGGAGAGCAAGTGTCTAGGTCGTCGAATCAAGGGATAACCTGTCGTTTTTACGTGAGAATAATAATGCGGTGATGTGAAATTAAGTCAAGGGCGATCCCCTCAATTCGACGACACACCCCAACGCATTCACATGCGGATTCCATGGCTCAACTCCATGACACTGAAGCTGAGGTCACGCCCCTTGCCTAAGGCGGGGCGAAGCCCTACACATAGTCTTTTCGGTAAGCAACCGACACCTAACAAATGACGTAGTGGATACATCCCCATCTGCTTCACCCAATCAGTCTTCCTTGAATCAAATTCAGCAATTAATCTACCCAATGTCTCAATACGACAATTTATGTTGAGTTTCTGATATCAACGATCACGTGAAACCAATATTAAATTATAGAATACAACAGTATCAAGGGACACATTCTTTTAGCAAAACAAACAACAACACTACCCAAGACTTGCTTTTACACCATTACAAAAATCAAATTCAAGCATATATACTTACTGACCAAATCATCACAACACTTTGTTTTATCAGAAGATTAAACAGCACAAAGAGAACAACAACTTATACACCAAAAAACAACATCTATCAATTCACAACAATAAACACCTCAACTTGCTCACCGTACACAAACAACCATTCATATCGCTAATAACATTTCAAACAAACAACTATATGAAGCTAAAACAAATGCTAACATCACTAAAATTGCAAAGCACAATTATTACCCTTGAATCTCGACCTTCGATGTGTCTAGCCCTCAAAACCTCAACGGCCTCCTTAACGGTTCCACCTACACTCTGCGAATTGTCCTGAAATCAACAAAGACACACAAGTCAACCACAAGTACCTTTTGGCTAACAACTAAACAATGTAGATCACTTAACTGTATAATAACGGCGGTCAATTGGTGGCCTCCTCCCACCCTCCTCATCATCATCGCTGTCTCCGTCCTTCTATCAAACCTCACATTATTAGTATTCAACCAAAATTAACTTCATAAAATTAGGGTTTCTCCTCAATTTAGACAAATCAATTCAGACAAATCATTAACATTATCATACCTTCTTCCGCCTCCGACGACCCCTGTTTTCCTCTGCAAAATTTTCACGAATTAGGGTTTTCTCCGCATTTCAGACAAAACAATCGCCAATAATTGAACGAAAACTAATACAATGCAATGAAGATAACAACAACTAATTGGATGATAAACATATCGTATCAAGATCGCACTCAACAAAGTTTAAAAAATGGTATCCATTTAGACGAAGAACCCATACTGTAAATTTTAAAACATCAACAAATACTATTACAAAACACGAATAAATCCGAATAACTTATACCAATTAAAAATAACTATAATAAAAAACAATACCTGCCAGAACCATTATTAGAAAAAGCTTCGTTGTCAAACAGAACAGGAAAGAGAAGCCACCGACAACTGAGGACCACCACCACACAAACGAGGACCACAATTCAACAAGCGTCAACGAAGAGACTACTGTTATGCTTCAAGAGTTTAATTTAAATTAATTCAAAACGATTTATTGTGGGCCACGGTAACAAACTGCACCAACCAGTAAAAAAACAAGGCAAAAAGACACAATTAACCTTGAGCCAGTACAGGAAAAGACCAAATTACCCTGAGATTGGGCACATTTGGACGATCACGGTTATCGAAATAACACAACCCCAGTGGAAGAAGCCTCATGGTGGACTTTATTGTTGTTGACATTCGCTTTCTCGAATAATACAAAATTATTGTTTACTTTTGGCACACGTAGGAATCACAAGTTATACAAAACATCATGTCAAAAAGAAATTGCAATAAGAATTGTGGTTGGGAAATAAATTGTGATGTTGTATTATTAGATATTTATATACACCCAAGATATCTAAAATAAGAAACAATCTTCCCTCGATATATATAGTATCCCAACAAACTACTAACACTAATATATCATATATCACATACATTATATTTTTCTTATCTATCTTATCTTATCTTCCTAATACCCTCCCGCAATCGTAACGGTAGTAACACGAACGTTACGATTGGAGATTCTATAGAAAAAATAAACTGACTTTTTTCGAAGTCGATATCAATTTCTTGATGTGAACGTCATTATTTTTGAACCCATCAATCAACAATCAAATAGGAATGTCATTCTTTTCGAACCTGCAAATAAAACATTACAACGAGACCAGCTTCTTCTCAGACTCATTGTATCTTATGCTTATCTTGTCGTCTCAAGATATAATGTCCCGTCGTCTCTAATTAGGTACAAGAAAACCATTATGCTTGTCGAATCGTTTCAAGGTACAATATCCTGTCGTTTCAAGGTACAAGGAAAACAAAACTTCATCTTATGGCAGAAGGAGAACCGAAACATGGCTCACAATCAGTTTGAAACTGATATAAATTGAGACCAAAGAAACTAAATATTTTAAATTGCTGATGGAAATAACATCATCACAAAACAAAAAACAACTTTCGATGGAATGAACATCATCGATTTTTTTAGAAACTGATCTGTTTGACTAACAACTGAAAAGAGATAATCAGATAAACAAAGGAGATATTTTCTCCATTATGTTTTTGAGGAAAAATAGAAAATTGAACTATGATGATCAAGTAAAAAAGAGGAAAAAAACAAAAAAAGAACACAGCGGAAAGAAAAAGTGAAAGTTGTTGGTATTTGAATTCCGCGATGAGTTTATTTTTCCAACCACCGCTAGGATACTTTTTCATTAAACTACCCAAGATATAACCTGCTGAATATCATGCTAAGAATTGTGTTGGGAAATAAATTGTGATATTGTATTGATTCAAGAAGTCTTAGGTATTTATACACACCTAAGATATATATCTAATATAGGAAACAATAAATTGTGATGTTGTAATTATTCATGCTAAGAATTGTGTTGGGAAATAGTTTTATTGTGCGTGCACGCGATGCTGCTTAAGCTATGACAATTGTAATTTATTAAAAATGATTATATACATATGTATTTAATTAATATGTTAAGAAATATATTTGATATTTTTATTTCTTCAAAAAAGCTAATATCAATAAAAATTATTTTAATGTGATTATTGTGTAAATAATTTTGACTTGATTCAAAATATATTTCATTTATGTTTTAATCAATTTGTTATAATAATGTTGAAAATTTGAATTTTTCAATAAATGAATCTCATCATAAATTATTCTTATTTAGCACAACAATTTATACATTGTTAATAATTAAGGGTTAATATTAGTCACCTAATTTTGTTCTACACCACCTACCCAATTACTAGCGCCACATGCATCTGTGGCCCCTGAGTATTGGGACGCATGTGGCCTACATACTCACGTAATAAGGGCACCCAATGGGTAGGTCGTAAAAGTGTCAAAAGGTGAAATTGATGACATAACTATGACACATGTTGTACTCTTGTCCACATTGATTGAATGTCGTACTTCTTTGTTCGCACATGAAGGAAGAGTCAAATGCCTCATCACCTAACCCTATAAAAGGGAAGTTGGTGAACCCATTCCAGGATTATTCTGAACCCACAGTATAGTCTGTTACTAATTTCTAGCTTGCTTGACCTTCAATTTTGGAAGTCTCCTTGCTGACTTAAGTACGGAGGGGCTTTTACTGGGTTACCCCCCGGACCAGTCACCTTTGTTTGTTTGCAGGTTAGCAGAGGATACAGTGTCCATTCTCAGGACGTAAACGGAGACACGTGTGTCAGCTATCATCCCCAGTTATTTTTCATCTCGACTTTGTCGTTTTCTTTGTTACTTCCAACAGGAATAAATTTCATTAAGGATATTAACATAATTAAGAGGGGGGCACCATCCCTCCCCCCTTCCCTTATATATATAAGATATCCTAACAAATAATGACACAAATCTATCATATGGAAAATGTATCACATACAATATATTATCCTTATCTATCTTATCTTATCTTATCTTATCTTATCTTATCTTATCTTATCTTATTTTCCTAATAAATTGTCATTTATAAATTGACATATTTTGACATATAAAATAGTAGCTTTTAAACTATCGTATTCTTGAACATGAACGAAGTCTTATATTTTTTTTATTAATTTTTAAAATGATTTGATTGATTACTAATTATTTCATTAATGGCATATCATGTGATTTTCAAAAGGGAAGAGAATAGAATGGTACTTTTAGTTGGACACCGACACCAGTAGGTTTGTCAGTGGAGCGGGTAAAATAGGAGACTTGCCCCATCCTCGCCCGGTTTTAGTTTGACTAGTGGTGGGGCGGGGATTGGGATGAAAATCATACCCGTCATGGGTGATGGGGCGGGGTGGATCTTATATTATCCCCACCTCGCCTCATCCCCAACCACCCCGCCTTATACTAATATAAAAATTATAAATAATATATAATGCTTACATTAAATATTATTTTATTACGATAAAAATGAATAATTTGTAAGTCATTTTAATTATTTTTTTTATTTGGGTTATATTTTTTAGTATTTCAAACATTAAAAAATACATAAGTAATTTTTGACTGGTTTTAAGTGGGGATTAGGTGAGAATTTGTTGGAAGTGGATATATCCAAGTGAGTGGTAGGATGAGGATGGTTTTATACATTTATTTAGTGGGGCGAGGATAGGGAAAGTTTTCGGAGTCGCCAAGGGGATGGGGATGGGAAATAAAGGTAACATTCGCCCCGCCCCGCCCCATTATAAAGTCTAGTCACCACCTCCCCCCTTCCCCTCTATAATAGAGATTATTTATTTTATTCTTAGATAGTTTAATAATAAAAATAACTTCTTTATTTTTTCTTTCCTATTATTTCTTTTTTCTTAAGAGCATTTTTGTATATTCGATGGGGGACATCATACCACCCATGCACTTATATCATAAAGATCATTGGATGTCCATTACTGAACAGGGTGAAGGTTGCAATCTATGTTTACTTTTTGCCACCACTTCCATTATAATATATTATTTTTATTTTTATCCCAAATATTAAAATATTAAATGCAGAAATCATTATGATATGAAGGGAGTATAAATAAACATATTATAACCAAGAATTGTAAATTAAATTGGTGCTCTTACACACACATATATATATAAATATATATATATATATATATATATATATATATATATATATATATATATATATATATATATATATATATATTGCACCCCATCAATTTGTGCCCTTATATTAGGACAAGAATTTGATAACAATAAATTGATCACAAATTTATGGCAAGTTGAAGTAGTACATTTTAGTAAATCGTCCCTGAATACACTTGAACGTAATGGTGTAGTGGAAAACAAATATGATCATTGATTTGGATTGTAAAATTACAATAATTTTGTTAGACCTATGAAGACTAAGTTCGTTCAAATAGAAAGCAAATAAGCATTCATTCATTCATAATTTCTTTACTCTGATGTGTTTGTATGTGTTGTGTTGCTACTGCTGCATTAATTCCACTATATAATATATGCTAGCACACATAACCCTAATACTAGGAGGATCTCTTGGATCACTCCCTAAATGACAACCCAATAAAGGCACACACCAAAGCAGCCAATAGCAATAAAACAAGCATGTAGACAAAGTTCAATAAACTATTTTTCATTACATGTGATTCCTACTACTAGACTGGACTCATATTGAAAGCAGTACTGGGCTTATTATGAGTGTCCAGGGGGAATTTTAAGGGTCTACACCCACTTTGTAAGTCCAAATTCCTCAAACAAATCCTTCATGTATTTCTTTTGACACAAAAATACCCTACTTGTTCATATCAACTTCAATGCCAAGAAAATACCTCAATTCTCCCAATTTTTCATACACAACCCAACAAATCCTTCTTCACTTGGTTGATTTCTTCTGGATCATTCCCAACCACTATCATATCATCCACATAAATGAGTAGAACAGTAACCTGTGCACCTCTTCTCTTAGAAAATAAGGAATAATCACACTTGGATTGAACAAATTCATTTGCAAGTAATAATTCAGTGAGTTTAACCTTCCATTGTCTTACGGCTTGTTTAAGTCCATACAGAGACTTGTTAAGCTTGCACACTAATGTTTCATCTAGTTTTTATTCTTGACACAGCTCCCCCTCGTCACATACTTTCAATTTAATGCCTTTTCCAGTATAGCCACCTGGCAACTTCATATACAACCGCTCCTGCAAATCACCATGCAGGAAACCATTTTTTACATCCATCGAATGCACAAACCATTTTTCAATAGATGCAAATTCCAATAAAGATCTGAAAGTAGTCATTTTTTCTATTGGTGCAAATGTTTCTCCATAATCCTCTCCATATAACTATGTATTCCTAAGAACCACTAACCTTGCTTTATGTCTTTCTATACGAGTTCCAAGGCGTCACTAAGCCAGACTGGGTCCGTCCCTTTGCTCCGAGGGTTACAATTAGCTGATGACTTTTGTTTTTTGCTAGAATAGAATTCTTGCCTTTGCATAGTGTGAGTATTCCCGGAGTTGCGTGAATTATACTCGAAACGAGTAGAGGAACTCGCCATCACACTTTTTTCGGGAAGTTGCGGAACTCGGTTTAAGCCTTGCGTATGATTTCATAAAGCAAGGTGAAAGACTCCTTAGTTTGGTCATGCACCAATGGTCATGGATAACGAGATAAGGGTAAGGGTAAAGTAGAGCACAATGCCCACAAAAAACATATTTTCGTGTTAACCCTAAGCATGAAAATTACTAGGCGGGTTGTTTAACAGAAATATATGCATATAATGTTTAGTTTGTTGTGACATGTGTTGTTAATTTCATATTCTAGGAGCCTGATGTCGGTTGTCCATTTTTATCTTATTAGGCGTGAAACACAAAATTTGTCGGTATAGTTTAAGACATATTAATGGTGTGAGACAACCATGCAAACACTCGTGCGAGGAGATAAAGGTTTTATCTTAAAGTTGTTTTTAATTTGATTGTTGAATGATTCTTAATCAATATTACATGCAAAAGAAAGTCAAATCTCTAAACCAAGCATGCAAAAGGGTGCTAGAATTGAGACTTTGTCCTCAAACTTACCTTGCAACACGACGTAGTATATCGAGAACGAAGCTTTGGACCCTTTAGAACCCTTTTCAAATCTTAGATCTAATGTGTTTATGTGTTTGAATGTGTTTATGTGAGAGAAATATTTATGAGTGAGATAGAGAGAGTATTGGAAGAGAGAAGCAAATCAGAGAGAGCAAGTGTATGCATGTCCTAAAGTCGTCAAAGTCATTTGCAAATGAGCCGGGGTGTTATATTTATAGGCAAGTGTTAAAAAAGAAAAGAAAATGGGCAGAAACTCACCCAAAACTAGGCAAAAATTTGCCCAAAACTGGGTGAAATCTCGCCCAACTGGGCAAGTACTCCTTTCCCTTTTTTTGTGATCCAACTTGCCTAATTTACCAATATTTGTCGGATTTAATCGAGGAAATAATTGATTCTTCCACGTTTGACTAGTGAATCGTGCATAGGAAGCTAGGGGATGCACCTAGACTTCCTTGGGGAACAAGCCATGGGTCCAAAATATTTTGGAAGCTTCCAGAATGTTCCGTTTCGCTCGATTGCGCGTTTTGCTTAAGAAATTCATAAATATGAATGAACAAATAGAAAAATTATGTTAAAACTATATAAAAATTCCTTGCAAAATTTAGTATTTTATGTTTAAATTTTGTAATTTTTGGAGTTGTTTTGATACTTTAATTAATTATTGCAAAATTAACTAAATTGTCAAAAAACTCCAAAAAATTGTAAAAATGCTTAGAAAAATCCAGAGAAATTCTGGAAAATTATAGAAAAGTGTTTTAAAATAATTTAAAATTGTTTGAGAATTAAAACTCATTTTTTGAGGTGCGAAGTGCTTGAAAAAGTGCTCGGTGTAAGAAAACTTCCTTTTTTAAGGCCTGTTAAGGAAGTAGCTCTCCCAATTTGACTTGTGTGTTGTATGGGGTGTCTTATAATTAGATGTCTTGGGCTAGGTTCAAATGTAGGTATCTACAGAAGCCCCCACTTTGGAAGATTTTGTAAAGAAGTATATCTCGTAAAACGAAAGTCAAAGTACCCGGTACTTGCAAAACAAATGTGTTAGTTTTACCTACACATGTGATTGTTGTTGCTTGCTAGCTTGTCTCAGTTGCTAATGCTTGTGTTTGCGCTTCCACCTATGGTTTTGTTTCCACTTGGGATTTTTGTATGGGTGCTTTGCATGCCTTTTGTTTTCATTTGCCCACCTCGACACTACCGTTAGTACTTGATTGGTCGTCTGCCTCGACACTTCCGTTAGGAGTTCCGTGATTTATTTTAATTGATTGTCTACCTCGACGCTTCCATTAGGGCTCTCTTAATTTGTTTTTCGATTGTCTGCCTCGACACTTCCGTTAGGACTTCCTAGGGTGTTACTAATTCAATGTCCACTTCGATGCCTCCATTAGGACTTCATGGGGAATTGTTGCTACAGTGTCAGTATCGATGCCTCCATTTGGACTTACTAGGGAATATGAGATGGTGTTTGTATCGATGCCTCCATTTGGACTTGTTGGGGAAATGATGTTGATATCCGTACCGATGCCTCCGTTTGGATTTCTTGGGGAAAACTTGAGTTGGTGTCCATATCGATGCCTCCATTTGGACTAGGTGCTTGCTTGAATTTTTTATCCCATCTCGGCCAATCGTTTGAGAAAATTGGAGTGAAAGTAACGTCGCATATAACCACGATCACATATAGCGAATGTCTTTTTGCTGATGCTGATGTCTATGCCATGAATTGATGATGAATGTCGCATATCGCGACAATTGCGTATAGCAATGTCTTTTTGTTGTTACTTTTGACTTACATTGTGTATAACAACAATCGGGTTGCCGCACGTCTTTCATGTGCTTGCTAAGGATAATGCTACTTCGACTGGGGATGTATGCTTTGACTTTGACTTGCTTATGACTTTCACTTGATCGTGGGTATTGCTCCGTCTTATTTTGCATTTGCTTATGGCTTGTTGTAGCTTTGTTGATGCTTTTTCGTTGCGATTTGATGAGTTTCGGGCCCATTTTACTTGCCTAGGAGCATTTTGGTGATTGAGCATGACTTTGAAAGCTAGCTGGAACTCCCGAGAAGTACCAACGACATTTGAATGCAACGGGCTTCGCGCATGCAATTGGGCGCATGAAGAAGTGGCCTCGAAACTGAGCCAAAAAATAGGTCAAAACTGGGCAAAATTTTACCTAGTACTCAACCATTTTTGGTTGAATTTCGTTGCTTATTAAGCCACTTTTTCTTCATTTGTTGTTTGCTCTTTGCTCTGTCTCTTGAAAATTTTCTCCAAACTCCATTGTATGTTCTTGGAATTTCTTGGAAAAGCCTTGCTTTGCTCATCGAACTCCAAATCCAAGTAAGTTTGCTACTTGAAACTTGAAATTCACTTGTAAGTTGCATTTTATTAGTCAAAATCATTCCATTTGAATATGCCTTGTCAATTTGTGCAATTGAATTGGGGCTTTCTCTCTTGCTAGTGTATGCTCAAAATTGTTAAATGCCTTTGCTTATTCATGTCTTTATGAGTCTTTTGTGACTTATTTCATCAAATTTGGTGCAAATTTGAATGAGTTATGGACTTGTAAGCTTACTACTTGAAGAAGATGATGAATAGTAGCTTGTTCATGCCCATGCTTTGTTAAATTATGCATATTCCTTGTTGATTTTTGCTTGCTGATGATGGAATATGCTTGTCCATGCCTTATTGCAACATTGCGAGCACTAATATGCATTTTCACCATTGTAAGTAGCTTAAAGCTTTGAAAATTGCTTGTTAATGGTGACTTGAATGACTCACTAGGGATGATTGTATATTAGTGAATCCATCGATTGCCTTTAAATCCTTCTTGCATATAGAATGCAAAGATGAAATTGTGCATTCCTTTGACCACGTGAATTCACTTAAGAGAAGAAGTGCTCTTTCTCGTCTTTTGGTAGTTGCATGGCTTGTCTTTATTTTGATTGCTAGGAGAATAATGCATTCTCCTTTTCCGTGGTTGTGAAAATTGGTTGTAAGCCCCCCCGAGGCCCGTTTTCTTACATGGTTACTCTCCATTTTTAGCCCTTATGTTGCCCGTTTGTTTTCTGAGCCTTTATCCTACTTCGTTTGTAGCATGCCGGTTTGGAGAGGAAAGAAGGTGCTTAGCTCTCGCGATCGATGGAGAGTGGAGGATTGGGATAGCTCAAAGCTGTGTTGTTTCCCAAAGAACCATATCTCCATTCATCCAAAGAATGGAAGGGTATGTAACTTTTGCTTGTCTTATTACCTTTGTTGTAATTTACTTGCAAACCTTTTGTCATCTCTTATGTAGAGTGACTACAAGATCCGTCCATATGGCACCCCTAAAGCGATGGATGACATATTTCTTGCCAAGTTCTTTGAGCACCACCCCAGAGTATGACATATCTTAGGCTAGTGCGGCCTTCATGACTTCATCTACAACATGACTAGCCAGTCATACTCGCCTGCGCCTAGGCTCTTGATGTTCGGATTGATGGAGTGGTTTTGGGACACCACAAACACCTTTCACTTTTCGTGGGGGGAAATGACTTTAATCCCCTACGACTTTGCCATAATGTTGATAGGGCTTGCCTTCACTAAGAGGCTTGTTCCTATGGACAGTGAGATAAAGCTTACTGACCCTCGCCTGGATGTCTGTCTAGGTCCTATTGTCCCCTAACTGAGGGCAGAGGGAGAAAACAAGAGGGCGCTGCAGAATGTGCTCATTGAAGGTCAGGAGCTGGGGGGGCCCCACAGACGTGTAGTCAACTAGGATCTTCATACTAGTGATGTTTAGCACTCTTTTATGCCCGAACAAGGGCGCAGGAACTAGGATACAATTGCGTTTTCTTGCTGCTTTGGAGGATCTTTTAGAGGTCTCCTCCTTTGACTGGAGTGGACTAGGTTATGGTTGCTTGATCCACTCCATGCGATCATGTTGCCGTCAGATCGATGGTAATGTGATTCCCGCACTTGTCGGTTGTTGGAGAGTATTTGAAGTAATTCTTGCTCAAGCTTTTCTGTCTTTGTCTTTACTTTACTTGCCATATGTTGGTTGATTTTTTCCTTTTGTGACCCTAATTTTGGGTGTATGTGTACTTGCCACGTATGTGGTTAGTCCCCAAGTTGTCTCCTCAAGTGCAACATGCTGAGTGGCCCGTGATGCTGTGATGGTCCCCTCGAGAGACTCCGACTTGGAATAGCGAACTGTAGCAGCCTATGAGGATTTTTTGCCGCCTAAAAGCTTTGGAGCTTTGTTTCTCATATGCATGTTATTTCCCGAGGTTGCGACTCTAATTTTATTGCCTTTAGATTAAATGGTGACCATGGAGAACAGTGGGAGGAGCGAGGCCAAGGAGGCTTGATTTGGCAGCTAAGCTAACCAAGAGACGTCATCTAGGGGTATTAACTAAGGGCTCATTTGGTACCTCGGTGAGCGCGTGGTGAGGCAACATAGTCGTTTGGAGTAGGTAGTGCCTTAGGATCCTCCTTCCCGACATAATGATGAATGATGACTGGATGATTTCTACATCGCATGCTGATTTGAGCCATGGTGAGGTGATTGAGTATAGGCATCTCCTCAGCGCTCGAGGGTAGGATGCGTATGAGCGTTTCATCGAGGAGGGGCTAGCCCCTCGAGTTGAGCTAGTGGCTGAGGTATGAGTTTTGTTCCTCCACTCTTTTGCTTGTTTCTTCTTTTCTTAGTTGTGCACTAACTTGCATTTTAGCTTGGGCAATGAATATGACCTCGGGGAGATTCCTTTTGCCGTTTTGAGAATTTGTTCGAATTTTGATTAATTCATTAAGCCTGCTCCTCTAGCTGCTAAGCATGCTTAGAACTCGATTCCTCCTGGAGCTGGTCAGGTAGGAATATATATGTTGCTTATTTAATTCAAACTTTTACCTCATCTTTCTCTAACTTATATGTCTTGCGAAATAGATGCCTAGGACAAGCATTACAAGATTGCTAAGAATGATCGATGCCTAGAGGTACTCCTACAACCAATTTAGAGACTTGGTAAGTGTACCAAGTTTAATGCTTTGATATCATGTAGGTCATGAACCCTTTCTGATTTGAAAACCCCTTTTTTACAGGTTTGGGGTTGTAAGCCGTGGGCTAACCCCAGCGGGGGGCTTGGGCCTACCTCGTTGTGTGTGTCGTGGGCTTGAGCCACGGAACCCGCACGTGAGTGCGTTGGGGTAGTGTTGTCGAGTAAGGGGAGTCGCCACCGTGCCTATA
>SNQN01005244.1:7034-35224 GCA_008642245.1 Bassia scoparia | reverse complement strand
TATAATATAAATAAATAATTAATTATAATGATATATATATTATATATATATATATATATATAATTTCGATTTTATATCCTCAACTTTCATGGCTCAATTTCACAGTAACTTTATGGTCCTAACTTTAGGACCCATGAAATAGTCACTTACTTCAGCGTTATTATTGATCTCCTTCTTTTATAATTTGTAAAATTATGAGCTTCACAATGTATTATAAAATGAGAATAAAGGTAACGATTATCCCATGGGTGCTATGAGCCATACAACTGAATACATGTGCCACAGTATGGTGTATTTGAACACACAAGATCACAACAATCAACTTTGCACACACATTGGATTCGTGGAATTCTAAATAGGCTAACTGCGCAATCCGTAAAAGGCACACATTAGAAATATTCATGGACTTGTTATTAACACCACTCCTGTCACCGTTTAGACACTCCGGGCAACAAGCTGGGAATTATATGTGACGGAGTGGTAGAGAGAATAGAATCATCTGCTTAGCAGAAGGACGAACGCTCGGGTAGGTATCATTCGCATAATATAGATCACCCTACTTGGTGTATCAAGAGCTGAGCAATACTAAAGTGTTTGTGCACTACAGAAACCACAGTCTAGAACGAAGTCTAGTCAGAATATATCCACGATCAATAATTGAACCACAGACAAATACCTCCGTACCAGTATAAACGTGTATTGATTCCAAGCTTGCTTCTAGAATCTATCAAACGCCATTGTGGAAGAGCTAGTATTCTTATCGATCCCATATTAATGTCTCATCGACTTTACTGGTCAGCAGAAAGGACTAAGCATACCATTGTTATGGAGGAGTATATATGTCTGGCCGCCCATTAGTATCACAGGATGGAGGAGGGAAAAGCATGAGAGGGATCATTTGTGAGCTAGTGCTAGGAGCA
The DNA here is from genome assembly GCA_008642245.1 of Bassia scoparia. NCBI lineage: Eukaryota > Viridiplantae > Streptophyta > Magnoliopsida > Caryophyllales > Amaranthaceae > Bassia > Bassia scoparia. Next base: position 34,304 of record SNQN01005244.1, on the reverse strand, counting down.
GAACCCTCTTCAAAAGTGGTTGATTTACAGCTGTGAGACAAGGATCCAACGATTACTTTCGATTGTATTTTTCCATGTGGTTTATAGCACATCCCACACTTAAGCATCTCTGTTGGTTTTGTGCAAAATAAACCCCTCTAGTTATTGGCAGCTTGGGATGAACACACTATTAATTCAAATACACCACCATTCCCTTTCCCAGGTAGCGCGTATCGGTTAATTGGCAACACATAAGCCTATTATTAGTCTCTCAAGCTCATAATCTCTAGCGCAACTCGTTCCAAGAAGTCACATGATAATACCGCCGCTAGAGGACTCAAACCCTGTAGAGAGATATTGCACCAGCCAGCGGTAACGGCCCAGTGGAAACGTCTGTTCCTGATGTGAGTTCAATGTGTTGCTTTGGGATTTGGAGTAATTTTGCCAAGCTCTACTCAATATTGCACATTGATTGTGTAACTTTTGGATGAAGCGCAACCTGTTGTATGTTTCGCATGGATGGTCCATAAAGTAAGACTTTACTACTTGAGTCCTTATAATATTACTGACCGTGAGGTGTTTTTTATGCACACTCATTTCATTCACTTATATACAATACTCGAGTCTCTTCACTGTACTTGTTTCAGTCAGGTACGTCCAAAATACACCACACGTTAGATATATATACAGCTGCTATCAACCCTCAGTTATCTCACTCTAGTAATCATATATACTTCTCAAACGTGTATCTAGAAACAGTTGGATCTCGGTTACGGCGGCATCTCACTTCACTGCACGAGTAGACAATTGTATTTGTATTACCGTATAAAGTTTTGGTTTATGGCTTGGTATCGGTATATATAGAAATCTCCTAACACTCACTCAAGCAGCAACTTTCTTAAATTTGTCCTATTAGAAAATATCTCCTCAGATTGTTGGATGAATAATAAGAAAATTGTAATTATTCCTTTTATTGGTTTCCATTACACAACAATATAGTATAACTTATATAAAAAGCCAATGTACAATTGTGGGAGGATATGGATAAATTGTATAATAGCATAATACACACAGCGCTGGCACACATCCCTTTTTGCTTCTGCACCCTATGGCTGCTCCTTATACAGGGTAGTATGTGATAAATTAACCGCACAGGCCTAATCCTTCTCATCAAGGCAATACTGTTAAGCCATATCTTCGGTCCATATGAACTCGAGCCATACTTTTATAGATAAGATGTCATCGTTGCACACACCAATTTGTAACATCTAAATTAGTTTTTGGCACCAGTGTTACGCGGGACATATGCCCAGTAGTGTGGATTTCTTGCGCCCAGGCTCGAACCAAATTATAAGTCTTTATAGAATAAGGGCCTTAAGAACATGAGTAGTTAACTCCATATTGAACACTATCGGATATAAGGGTAAGATATCTATCTGATAGATTCATCAAAGGATCCCAAGACAATTTAATTAGTCTGACTGAGATAAGAAGATATGTCTATCTTTTATCTCAAGGCAGAGACATTAATGCTCATTGGCAAAAGGAGGGCTTGGTTTCTCACAAAGACCACAGTGTGTAGGAGTTTAAGGAAATCTGACCTAGACTTTAAGTCCAATAAGCTCCAGAAAACCGTTAGGCAGTAGTGTGTTACTCTAGGTGAGATATGGTCATATGAATGACAATGGGATTTGCATTTCCATTCATTACCTTACATGAATCGCATTCAGATTCCTGGATTAAGTCAAACACGACGGAAATTATCTCTGGTGGAGAGGCTGGAACAATACATGGCATGTTTTCCCAGTGAACCTCCAGCGATCACTAAGACGGAGAAGCCATTAATGAAAGTAGAAATCAACAACCGAGTCATCATCCCTGAAAATTGGGCCAATTAAAGAAGTATATAGGGTAGATTGTATGTATTAATTATAACGTCATGGTAGATATAACACTTTACGACGACAATACTAACACGAGGACTATATTTATTTATATTCAACATATAAGATAGGCGGGATCCTATTAGGTTGAGATATCTTTAATATCGATTTGTTTCTACTATAGACCTTTTCATACGCCATAATAATGTATGGACAGAGCAAGTTAAATGTGTATCCGTCGAAAAACTAAGAGCGGTCAACTAGGTGTTTTGGTCCAAGGAAATATAGATATTTACTGAGAGCTTCATGAATAGGTGGAACGAACATTGGTCTTATCAGATTAGATGTGGGCTGGATAACATTTGTGTCTTTGGTATTGGCTGATTCAGTCAAGAGAAAAGACTGTTCAGTTAATAGAGTAGAAGCAACCATATGACAAAACTATTTTGAAGGTAGGAAAGGGAGCGACAAAGTATAATTCGGTATTTTCCATCTTATAGGTTTTGGGACTTGGAAAGTAATTATTATCTGTCCTATGCGAAAAAAATCAGCCGGATTACGTGGTGGAAAGGCTCACTTAATCACTGTCTCATACTAGGGCTTTTGGTTTTATGTGGTTTGTTAGATTGGAGCCACAGACCAAATCGAGAGAGGAAAGACATTACAGGGTTAGCTTAGAGGTACTCAACCTTGGGAGTCGTCCATGGAGGGTGAATTTATTGGCTACATGAAACCAAAGGGTGAATTATTTACTACATAAATGTTCATCCATAGTAAAGGTCTACTCCTCTGTGCATCTCTACAGGATTCTATCAACAATGCAGGAACTATAGGAAGTAACGGGTGCAGCACATATATCGGAGATTTATTTCACACCAAGGAGCCAAGACCCCTATACCTATTGATTAGAATGAGCGTTTCGTTAACATACAGAGAATTGTTAATAATCCATGTGTGTATCTCCACACTTGTGTGAGGAAACATCACACTTTTGGATGTTCAACTTGAGCATTATGGAGACTGTAAGATAATATGTATCATCTGCTCCGCCTAATATATATTATGTTATATACTAATATTTCCTCTGAAAATCTTATACGCACTATTTTGTATAGACTGGTATGTATTAATAAATATTCTATATGATACTCACACAATACTTTTTCTCTTTTTATCTATTCCAGAACGCACTTGGTACTAAGCGTAAGCTTCTTGTAATTGGTCATACTTCCCATTCTGAGGGATGGATCCAACCCTGACCAAAGAGCCAGTAAAAGAGAAACCATACATTCGATTTTATTCATTAAGGTATTAACTGGGTAGGGAATCTCTTTATGAACTCAATTACTTAATAGACTAGATAAGTCTAGTCTTATTGTTCGAAGAGGAGAAGAGAAGTGAAACAACACTCTAATTGGTAAATGCACACAGAGCATATTTGGCAATACCACACTATTTGCGAGAAAACGTCAAAGTATAATGAAGCAGGTGAGATATTCACACATTTAGGAAGGCTATTGGGTTTACACAACACTTAGGAGGGCTACCATATGATACCTATATTGTTCGGCAAACCTATATTCACATAACTAGGCGCGATCTAAGACAGCATAACGAAGAGGCACAGGTTGGTCATTCAGGCCTGGCTTACGTTCACTGCAAGAGCTAGTGCATATGCTGGTTTGGTTGGATGTCATTCAATCTGATACATGCAAATTAACTAGTCAAAGCATAAATCTTGCGGAACAATACCCATAGCAGAAAAAGTTAAAGCCGAAGATTAGGACCGAACTCTAGGATAATACGACAAAGTATGAGACCCCAACAAGGAGAGGAGTGAATCCGGGCGCATGATATCAGGTGGAATATGTCTTAACAAAAGTTGTGGTAGATCGCTCACATAAATCTAAGGTAAGTGACGGTAGATAACGCCCTTCACCAAAGGTTCCAAAGGGGCACCTAATGTATTATGCACTATCTTCTACTTATTGTTTCTTCAACAAGACATGTTATACCTTTGGTATGTTATATGCGGGTGCTGACACAATTATATAATCATTTTGTTGGTGGAGTGACAAGTGTAGTATGTAAGCTAACAGTGAATTTTGGAGCACACCTTAAGGGCTGGATGCGGTGTGTGAAGACAACAGGAGCTTAGGAGTTCTACTATATATCTGGCTCGCGGTTAACGAAGGCATAGATGGTGAAGGATGATTTAGTTGGGTTTTGCTTATATATTGTTACATTCTGGCAAATCCTGCTATTGGCACCTAGGAAATGAATGGACTTGTCCACTCAATATATTGATTACTATAGGTGCTCAATTAGGTAAGAGCAGGGTTGTATGAGACTTTTGGGTCAAGGGGTGTGTGGTGTGAGCACGTAGACTAACGTAACAGCTATGCTATATGGTGCTATTTGGGTAGGATGGTGACTTTAATTTATTTTTCTGAGAATGTAGTGGATTACTTGTTTGATGTGCTCTTTAAAAGCCTGTAGGTGTAGATTAGTATACAAATCTTGATCGAGGGTGGCCTTATAGGACGAAAAAGAATAAAAAGACTAAGGAAATTGTTTAGCCTATTAATGTTTTCAAATACTCTCACTCAAAATATGGCTTTCTGACTATTATTTGACGCTATTATTTTACTAACCTTTCGTGAGGGGCAAATGGTATAAGAATATGACTTTTACATATGTATACAATATAAATCTAAGTACTTGTTAATAAAGATTTATAAAATAAGGTATTTCTTAGCTATTTATCGTTTTGATGGATTGCATTTGATTTTTACAGTGTTCAATCTGTGTTGAAGAGAATACTTTGTATAATTTAAGTTTGTGTAACTTCAAAGTATACGTGCGTCATTGTATGAAGTGTGCTCTTCAGAAATGAAACTTTAGTATTCATGTTGAATCAACTGAAGACAGCTGGAGATCATTTAGCTTCATATGCATTAATATACATACTCCATCAAGATGCAATATGGAAATGGTATGTATGATGGATTTGAGGATTGGGATTGGTGGAAGTATTGGAGTGTGCAATTGCTGAAAATGATAAAAAGGATATACAGTAGAGAAGCACAAGCAAGGGTAGTTTAACGGAGAATCAAGGATTTCCGCCGCCGCCCAACATTGAATTCAAGGCTACGTTAGATAACAATCTGATGTCTTTGAAATACAAGGCAATTGTTGGCATGGCTTTTGTGCAATGTTGGAAGCCATATCATATTTAATTTTGTCCGTTTCCTTGGGTAATGGCAGCATTTCACTTTTTTAGCTCAAGTTGAGATTATTTTTCGGTTTAATTTTGTGGGAAGTGGATTAATGTTTTGAGTTTTTGGTTGTGCTGAAAGAAAGGATGTTAAACATTTATGATACGGAGGGAGTATATTTGAATTATAAGTGTGTTATCAAAGTGCAAACTAAATTTTTGCACAAAAACTATACAAACTTAATTTGAATTATAAACCAAAATAATAATACTTCCTTCGTTTCTTTTTATTGGAAACTTTGAAGAGGGTTCGGACTCCTAGGTAAGATTTACAAATTGTGTTTAGGGAGTTTTGTTACCAATATAATTAACGTAATTATATTAGAGAAAGAGAGGAAAGAGGAATACTGCCACCAYCCTCCATCTTCCATCTTCCACCTTCCACTGCCACCACACACCACTACTACTTCTCACCACCGCCATTACCCCACTACCGCTACTGCTCACCACCACCCCACCTCACCACCACCCACTGCAACCAACGCAACAATCCAAAAGGCCATCATAACCCTCCAAAAAACCACCACGACCTCCCAAAAATGGTTCAAAATGCGATTCATTACCATCACTGCCATCATCGACCTCCTTCACTTCCCACTAGTGACTAGTGACCACCTCCACTACCCGTGATACGAATTGGTTTAATTTGAGATTTAGGCTTTGATTTAGGGTTTAAATGCGAATTGGTTGTTCGAATCTGTGTTTGTTCAAATTTTTTTGGGTTCGAGTGATGGTTAGTGCGGTGGGCCGGTGGCTAGGGTTCGAGCGGTGGTCGAATGAGGGTTCGAGTGGTGGCTTGTGCAATTTTGAGAGTGGTAGTGCAGTGGTTTGTCCGATTGTGTGTATGGTTGTGTAAATGGTTTGTACGGTTGTGTGTGTGTGGTGGTGCGAGGGCGGTTGCGCATACATGGATAATCATGTTTGTGYGGTGGGTGTGGTGGTGTTAGTGGTTGTCCAGTAGCTTGTTGGGTTGCGTGGATTTGTTGAAAGTTAGATTTGGCTAGTTAGATTAAGAATGTAATTTAGTTTGATGACATCATAATCATGTCTAAACATGTTTAAAGTTTTTTTAGTAAGGGTAATATGGTCTTTCACACTAATTTTTTTACCTAAAATGGAAAAGAAATGAAAGTTTCCACTCATTTGATATTTCCCTAAATGGCTTAAAGGTTCGGTTAAAAATAAAAGAGGATGAAGAAGTATAAATTTAAGAGCTCATGCGTCGATATGGCATCGCATCGAGTGTATGTGCCAAAAATACTAGTGTCAAATAGTGTGAGTAATGTCTATTTTTGCTCGTCTTATCTGCTCGTATGTTTTGTTTTGTAGTGATACTTCAGATGCCCCCACTCGTAGCCTACTCATAACTTTGTAGTTTTGGATGTGTTGTTTTAGTCTTCTAAATGTTGTGCTTTAGTGCTTGAAGGGAAGTTTGAACTCTCAGAATATGGTGATAGTTTCTTTCTTGGAGCAATTGCTCACCCTTATTATGTCACATGTTGGTGAGATGCTGTGTGTGCTCAAAATGCTGATCAGTGTGGGGCTTTCGTCACAATTCTGACAATGCCATTCTTGTGGCAGATTTTCCTCCTTAAAAGAGTAATTTTGCTAATGTTATGCTCATGTTCTCTAAAAAATAAAATATATCACTTCTGGTTCAAGGTTGCTTTATTGTCATTGAATCCACTATGTTTACTGTTAGAACTATCTGGAAGAAGGTTTTTTTCCCTACATCGATTGAATATTGTTGATAACTCATAGTTATAAATTTTCTCATAAAACTAGGTCACAAGTACAACCTCTGCTGTTATAAAAATTCTGTTTAATAATTGGCATTTCTGTCATGGAATTAGGAGTGGTTTCTAGAGTCATTACGAGAAAGAGTATAATTTTGAAAAACAGGGTGTACTCTAACTATGACTAATAATCACACATGTATGTGCGTCTGGAACCAAAAGTTTACGTAATCATGCATTGTATTTAGATTGAACTTTTTAAGTCAGAAGTCTCTTTGTAACGAAGTTTAATTTGTGTTGAATTGATTTACCACACTAGCCATGCTTACACATATCTTGTGTGACTGTGATGCATTTATTCTAGTTTTTATGGCTATGATGTTTACCATCAATTAATATATTGCCTTTCTTTCTAGGTCTTTTCTAGGCAGCAGTGCAAGCATTATGTGCACCAGATGTCACTCTTTGTGCGAGAATCATGCTAACTTGCTGCCCAAAGATTGTCTCAGCTGAATATCCAAGTATGCTTGTCTTTTCTTGGAAACACATTAGAAGCAGCGGACTTGCTTTAGCAAAGGGTTACTGCTCATTTGAGATGGTATTGATGTTGACGTTTCTTGTCTGCTCTTTCTACGCTCCCTCTATGACGTAGTGGCCATGTTATTAAAGATTTATATGTTGTACGCGAAACAAACATGGTGTGTACCTTTGATTATTTTAAATAAGATTTATTTTTCCTGGAGGGGGCAGTAGTTTGGAGGTTTGGGTTTGTGTGTTTGCGTGCGGGCGTGCGCTCTTGAGTTAAATTTAGAGCATCTAAGAGTGTAGTTGTCATCTTTCCTACTTATCAAGTTTGAAAGCTTAGTGTCATCCGCTCATTGCTTCATTTCCATACAAGGTTTCTAAAGCTTACAGCTTCTTTGCTATTCCACATCACATTCGCTGCTTCGCCTGCTTGCCAGTTCTCCTCCACATGCCGGTGGGTTGTGGCTGTAAGTAAGAGAGCACAATGGCCATATATGACATGTTGCTAGTGTTCTTGAGTTAAATTTAGAGCATCTAAGTGTGTAGTTGTCATCTTTCCTACTTATCAAATTTCAAAGCTTAGTGTTTGTTGTGAAAGTGAATGTGTTCAGTGGTCATGCTTTACTGTCAGAAATGCTGCTAATATTGAAGTTTCCGAAATCGTAGTTGCTCTGATTTATTGCGGAATGCATATTCGGTTTTGTTGAAGCCTCTAATCTCTTTCTTTCTTCATAAACAGTTTCAATTTATTCTTTCATGTTTCCTTTTGGTTTTAAGTTTGGAAATTAAAATGAGTCATGATGCATGCTAATTTTGGTAATCTTCCTTCTTTTTTATCYCTTAGGCTGTTGATTTAGCATCGGTGGCGACTCTCTTGCTGGATATGCTCCCTCCTTTAAAGTCAGTCAGTAAAGAAACTAAAGAGAGTATGATTAATCCTGGACTTCATTTTAAATCCTACCTCCTTTTGTATCTGCATGTTTGTTTTGCTTTATAATTTTCTTTCTCTTGCCTCATCTTTCTTTTCTTTTTGACATGGAACATTCTTCTTTCATTCTTTTGAGTGCTATGTGAGTGCCAAGTGTAATTTGTAGTTGATTTATATGCAACTCTGTTCAGATTCTGTTGTGGATGATGATGATGRAATGGCTGATGTGGAAGATTTYAAGGGACATGTATTGAGCGAGGATCTKGAATCCCAGATATCTAATGCGATTGACCCACGGTTTCTTCTGCAATTGGTGGGCTATTAATCTGTCTTTTGGTTTCTCTGGAAAACATCAGTGTTTTTCTTTCACCGCTTTTGAAAGTCAAAGATAGAGTGTATTCTATTGCCAAAAGTTAATTATTATTTTGATTGCAGATTAATGTTTTGCTTGGAGGTATTCCTCCTTTGACCAATACAAACATTCCTGACGATAAGGAAGTGATAGCTGTTGGTGCAGCTTGTGCCTTTCTGCATGTGACTTTCAATACTTTACCACTTGAGCGTATTATGACAATCCTAGCATATAGGACTTCACTTGTTCCTGTTCTTTGGAGCTTTATGAAGCGGTGTCATGAGACTCAGAAATGGTCAATAGTTGCAGAAAGATCCTCTTATTTGCAAGAAGGTGTACCTGGTTGGCTGTTACCTTTGGCTGTTTTCTGTCCTGTATACAAGTGAGCTGCTTATAACTTGGTGTTGTGTCGGGTTTATTGTACTTTGTTACTATCATTTGCATACATTTTTGTATGTGGCTTTTGAAAAGCTAATATTAAATCTATTAATATCTCCAATCATCCTCTTGTTTATGTAACCTAAAGGTCTTTTGGCATGTTATTTACGAGCAAGTCATTATAAGCTTAATACTGTTTTAGTGGTTGCTTTGATTATTATTCTAATCAAGAATTGTATTGGATTGTCCGTGTTTGAGAACAATGGTTTGGTTTAGGGTCTTGTTGTTAGTTTTCTATGAAGCAGTACTGTGGTAGTAAGATAATCCCAGATCATATGTCACAGAATTCACTGTTACCCGTTTTCGAGAACTCTGACTATATAGTATGAAATATTTATCGACCATATGCCCTTAATGTTTAAAATATGCATAATATATGTGTAGTTTGAAAGCTTCACTGCTATTCGTCACTCTTAATGACTCMCTTATATGACCTTTCAGTTATCTGTAACGTTAGTGTTGTGCATAAACCACAATAATTGACATACTTGAAATTGTGTTGGGCAGGCATATGCTTATGATTGTTGATAATGAAGAATTTTATGAACAAGAAAAACCCTTGCCATTGAAGGATATTCGATACTTGATTGTTATTCTGAGACAGGTAACTCTAGTTTGGAGTTCATGTTTRTTTTTAATGTCATTATTTGATGCTTTCGTCTCACTTTTAAACTCTATAAGTCTGTAATTGTCTTTAAACTTACCAATAATTTGATTGATGTTCTGCATCATTATTAGAAAAGGCGAAAATGTTAGAAATAGTCGAACATCCTACTGTATGGAACTTTCATTGCATCTTTTTCTTATATATGTTGTATATAGGACCATGAGAACTTGAATCGAAAACATAGATAAAGATCAATTTAATCTTATCTATCCAACTTACTCTGTCAATCTCCTAAATTTTTTGCTACATTTGCCTTATGTTACTATTTATAGAGTTTATTGATTGGGTAGATAATTTAGTCCTTTAGCTTGTAAAAAAGAAAGTAGAGGAGCTGTGGGAACCATGCAACCAATATAGGAAATGCTTTAATTTTATTAAGATGACTTTTAAGAAATTGTAAATTCCCTCTGTTCCCTTTTGTTTTCTTATTTCCGAAATAGAATTTCTAATGTTTCTTCTTCATTTTTGAACTTTCCTTATAGTTATAATATCCTCATATTTTTCTCTTTCCCATACAATTTTTTAAAAAAATTATTACTAATTAACTTTCCCATGCACCAGTCAATTGTCAATCATCATTTTTCCTTCCCAACCATACATTAATTACCCTATTCATATTTTTTCTTTTCTTCTTTATGTGATTCTCCATATAGATTCGTGTCTAGCTGACCCAAATCATTTAGGATTAAGGGCTTTGTTGTTGAATGTATGCAACATCATTCCGAAGATTTGCCGTCAAAATCTCCTTGAACTTTCTTTACATTCAAGAATAACAATGGTGGGCAACATCACTCCACGCGTCAAATTGTTTTATTTGGAAACATCGTCATCGTTGAATAGAGTTGATGACTTACAGAAACAAAGCCTCCTGAATAGCCGAAACACAAAAACTTGTTTCAGTTGAGGTAGATGAAATTGATTGTGTGTTTAACCTTATCATAAAAAAACTGTTTCTACATTGTATTGAAACAAATCTCAATTCTTGTGAATCTAACTTCCCTTATTTTATTTGAATCTATACTAATATTGAAAAACAAAACCCCAAGCTTAAAAATTGCCACATCATATTCATTTTCATTATGATTGGCACATGGCATTACTAGAAAAAAAATTCTCATGCATCATCAGTTTTTATATTTTTTGATTTGAAAAATTAGAATCTACTAAATTCAAACTCCATCATATTAAAATTTAACTTAATAAATTTCAATTTTCTATATTTCTTGTTTTTTTTTCACTTCTCATTTTCTCCTTCTCTTCCTCACCATTTTAACTACTTCGTATTATAAAATTTTCATTTCTAAATTTTTCTTATTTTCCCCTTCTCTTTTACTACATTTTTTCTCTCTTTTCATTTTAATTTTAATTTTTTTATTTATATTTCTCATATTTGCTTTTTTTTTCCTTTTAAAATGGAACATTTATATTAATTTATTCATATTATACTCCTCTGTTCTTTATTACCGCTTCCAACTAGTGGTGCACCGAAATTAAGGCAAGAAAGAAAATAAGAGAGTGGGCCCCAAAGATGAATATTATATAATAAAGAAGAAAGAGAAATTATTGATTAAGGAACAAAGTTGAAAGTGGACCACATGCAATGAGATTTATATAATATTATTATATTAGTAAGGATATGGGTTTAATTTTTGGTGGGACCATTTACTATAAAAGGAAAGGATGCAAGTATTTTTGCAACTTCCTAAATAGGAAAAGGATGCAAGTAAAAAGAACGGAGGAGTATTTTATAGTCATCAAACTAAGATAAATATTATTTTCTTCCTAAGAATTGTTTATAACTTTTATTATTGAACTACTTGAGTTTTGTACATTTTTCAGTTTTTACGTTATCCCATTTTGTGTTTTAACATTAATAATTAAATTCATTAAAAATTGTAATGATTAATATATCAATAAGACGAGTTAATCAAGACCCTACATATATTTTTTCCTTATATTTTGGAAGTTATTTTAGAAGATTCTTTTTCATTTGTAATGTGATAAACTCAAATGGCTAGAATTTCGTGATACGAGGGAGTATAAATCAAAGCCCATGCATCAGGGCAAAAGGTTTGTTATAGATATAAAAAAATCATTGTGGACTTTTAGTTTTTTTCAACTCTCTGCATCTACTTTGAATTAGTTTTTTTTGAAGGATTGAATAATGACCATTATTAGTTTGCCTTTTGTTGCAATTAACACTTTGCTTGGTGAGAGTAGTTAATTGAGATGTTAATAATGTACTTGTATAACTTAGTTATGTGGTTTTGAAAGGTATGGGTAGCGGACTGTTAGGCTGTTAGTACTTATTGTTCAACAAACTTCAAAGATTTAGGAAAGTATATCGTATTAGAGGTAGCGTGTGGATATTTTCGCGACGGCAGTATGGGGTTATTCGCATTGATTAAGGTCTCGGGGTTTTGTCAATTTAGACCCTTGCTTTTCAATTGAATTAGGATTGACCCCTCTCCAACAGAGGAAGTCTACTAAAATTGTGATTAACATGCTTAAAATAATCTAGAACATACTAGAAATAGTTTAGAAGATAAGCTTGAAATTTTAAAACTTGTACTCTATGTACTGGCTAGGTTTTCATGTTCTAAAAATGTTGAATATGATCTAAATTTTAGAATTTCTCATGGTTCTTAATTTCTCATGGGATCCTCACCCTATGTCTACAGAGTTTACTGAGTTTGAAGTCATTGATTAGCTGACACATGATTCATTTTATAAACAAGTTTGTTATCCACTATTTTTCATTCAMTTGGTGAAAAAGGTTGCCCGTGCATATATGGTGGGTGCTAGCTTATATGTTGCCATGTTGGTCAACTTCTCRTGACTGGATGATATATTTTACACTGTTATACTKCCATATCCAAAGTAACTTGAATGACACCTAATCTGACTGTACAGGCTTTGTGGCAGTTGCTGTGGGTGAATCCTGCCACTACATCTAACTCGGTCAAACCTAATGCACAGAGCTTGGTCTACAAGAAACAGCCATTAGAAATTTTGCAACATAGAGTCAGCATTGTTGTGGCTGAGCTTCTGACCCAGGTATTCATAGCTAGGAACTTCTCAGTTTTTTTTTTTGTTGACTTGAGTGTCCCTGAGAGTTGTATTATCTTACAATTGCCGAGTATAATATTTTAACATTTGTGATAATTTAATGATAATTTGTATTTTGATCAGGCAAATAAACATTTGTGAAATTAAGTGCATGTTATAACTGAATTATTTGCATCCTAGAAACATGTTAAATCAGAGCGTAACTCGTTGGGTGTGTGTGTGTGTGTGCGCGCGTGTGCGTGTGAGTGTACTCAAGCTCATGTTCAATTGTGGTGCAACTCCTGTGATAACACAAGTTTTGCATTAGCCATCTTGCAAACTGGACGAAGCCCTTTCTATCAGGCCATTAGCTTAGTTTTAGAGGCCTTGAAATATATTAAAAWATTCAGAGAAAGCAGAAGAGGGCAATCAATGATAATAACGAAATACCCCATTGTCATCTGCCTTACATGCTAGGTTTGAACTTAGTTTCATTCAYGAAATACCCCATTGCCACCTGCCTTACTGTATGCATTCAAAGTGACTGAACCTACTGGTGGTSCACTCATGAACTTCTAGCTAGGTTGGAACTTAGCTTCCATTTCTTTGTTCACACTCCTGGAGCCCTGCAACTTTCTGCTGTTATAACCTAAATACTGCCTTAAAAAGTAAAATATCATGTTGACTCTTCTCACTCTTCCAATCCTCAAAATTTTYCCCCTACCTTTGCAACCACTAAACAGTCAGCACAAATCAAGTTGGCCAATAAAAAAGATTGCTATGTCATTGACGAGTGATAATTTTGAAATGATTACTTCTACAACTCTCTTGTGAAGAAGCTCATATCACTTGCAGCTATATTCTGTTACCCAGACTTGGCCAGATTATTTTTGTTTTAATCATATATTGTTAATTCCATGATGTTTCGGTTCTGTGCTTCTGATAAAGTTTTGATTATTAAGTTACCTAGCATTTGTTGGATTCTGGATCCAGTGTGAAATTTTAATTGGCGACCCACATAATTTTTACTAGGTATTGTTGCAGGTTTCTGACTTGGGTGTGAGTTTAAGTATATGATTATGGATGACAAAACTTGCGAAATTTAGGGTCTTGGTCGAGGGGTATTGAGATGAGTCGTGCAAAAATTTGGAAGCTCCAATGCGTTGTTGCCGTTGTAATCTGTCTAGTTGATGAAGAAAATTCAACATGAATAATCCTAAKTTTTAGCCAATTAACATAACATTTGTCAAGCAATCTTTTCAGTTTAACTTTAGTGTCTTGTGTAACTAATRTTAAACAAAGTCAAATTTCCATCACTTTTCTATCTCTTAAAATTCTGAGATAKTCTACTTTATTCCATTGTGAATTTTGTGATGGGCTTGGTAATGGAAAGGGAGGAGCATTGAAGAGATAAGTAAATTTKTGGGCTTGGAGAAATAACAAATAATTTTACTGTGTCTGTCATCAGTAGCATTGCAACTTGATGACTTCTTTGCTGGAATTTCATTTGAGAAACTTATTCTGGTTGGGGCGACTTTTTACTTTGTTGTTTTTTCTTGAGGATGTCTTGCTGTGGACTCCCTGATAAGATAGTTTGCATTATTGTTCTCCTTGCATTGTATGGAACCATGTAAAAGAAGCAATGCTCCATCAGCTAACTTCTATACACTGTTTTGGAAGACTTGGTTCCCAATGCTGGAGATGGCTTGTGTTTRAACAGAAGCCTGGGATGAACTTAATGCATATGGAAATTACATGTTCCAAGACCCAAAAAGTGATGCCTGATGTATGTATCTTTTGTTTTACTAATGGAAAGTTTTTGTATCGGAGCTTTTTAAGGCTGCTTTCATGCCTTTTGTGGTCGAAGACAGTGATTGGATCTTAAGGAACTACGCTTTTGTCATGTTTGACAAAGGGCTATGCCGGACATCTAGTTTTGTTGTGATCATTTGGGCTCAGAAATTGAGACAGTTCCATTTGTTCTCCTGGTCAAATTCCAGGAGAACAAACTCATCATAATTTTTATATAAATTGTCCCTATCAAATAGGGCATGGAGAAATTGATTGACTAAGAGAAAAACTTATCTTGTCATAATTTTAAAATAAATTGTCAGTATCAAATAGGGGCATGGAGAATATTGAATGTAAATACTTCCTCTGTTTTATTGTGTGTTTTGTTTTTATTTTTATGTTACGCTTTCTATATAGTGAAATTTGGAATTAAATTTACACTCTTTTTTGTCACAAGTTTCTATCTCTCTCCAATCACACAGCTGCATAGCCCCATTTTTTCTCTCTACTCTCTCCTACCAAAATTGCATTGGACTGCAAAAAAAATGACATCTAAAAAAATAGAGGAAGTATTTGAATAGAACAAATAGAGTTGCTTGAGGTTGGTCACCTGCCAGTCTCCCACAACTCCTTCAATCTATATATTTTCGTCATTGTTTTTTTAGAATATCAAAGTAATTAGCTGAAGCACTTATTTACTTGCCCTAATTGTCACCTTGTAATTGCAGTTGCAAGATTGGAACAATAGAAGGCAGTTTGCCCTTCCAGTGATTTCCATGCAGATGGTGGTAAATGACTTGTTTATTAATCAGGTATTCACTTATTCCTGTGGACCTTCGAGATAATTGTTTTTAACTTTTTGGTGATGTTGACTCCTACATTACAAATTTTCTCAGGCTATGCAGGAAACACTAGAGCACGTGAAATAGTAAAGCAAGCTCCATTTCTCGTGCCATTTCCTAGCAGAGTTAAGAATTTGCTGTGAGTGACTATCTAATCATCTACTTGTTTGCATAATAGTGCACAATTCTATTGTTTCTCAAGTGGTTGTGTTTTCCATTCTATCGCGGTTGCATAAGAGGTTGTTATTTTACCAGCCAAAATTGTAACATTACATTTGTATAAGCTTGAAATAATGCATTAGCTGTTGCTTTTTTCTTGCAAAGGCTTTTCATATAGTTATCTGTTGCAATTCCATTTTGTTTGGGCTGAAAAGTTGATTTAATTAGGCTTAATAATCATGAATTCACTTTGGCATAACTTTCAATATAGCTAGTATCCCTCCGTTTTTTTTAGATGTTCCATCCATTTTGGAATGGTTTTTAAGAGTTGATTGAGTTGAATAAAATAGTTGAGTAAGTTGGGGTAAAAAGTTGAATAAGTTAGGTAAAGAGTAAATGTGGAATGAAATTTTATGGGAAATAGTAATTTTGGGTGAATAGATGTGGTAAATAATGAAAGTTGACTTTAGAAATGAGTAATTCATTAATGTTAGAGTAAATAAAGATGGTAAAAGGTAAAAAAGTTATTCTTAGATTGGTTTGAACATCTATTTGAAAACGGCCCAAAAAGGAAACTGGAACATCTAAAAAAAACGGAGGGAGTAGTAGTTATGATTAAAGGAACAGTAAATGTTGTATGATTGCAATTTTAATTTATGGTTAAGTTAAACATCAAAATATCCTGGCTCTTATCACATTGAGATGTATGGAAGGAGGTAGTTCTTTTTATAGTTGTAGGTGTAACCATTGCTGATATTGTGAAAGGAGACATGCATTCAAAACTGCATTGTTATATATGGTTTGGTTAGCTATAAGCTTGATGCTGAACACTGAAAGTTATGTTCTCTATTCTCTTTTGAAATGAACGGAATCTGGTTGATAGAATCAACAGATAAGTCTTGTCCTAACGGCATTCCCAAAATGTAATCTTGTCCTTTTTTTTACTCAATTGTGTTTAGTTGCTCTGCTTCTTTGCTGGCTTTCTCTTAAGTTATAAAATTCTTTGCAAAGTTCTAGTGCATAGTGATTCTTTCTTTAACCTTTGCCTTTTGCACTCCCTTCAATAGTCATTGCTGGCTGCAGCAAGGAAAGTAGATGGTTCTCGTGCTGTTTTTAGTAGAAATAGACTCAAAATACGACGCGATCAAATCTTGGAAGATGCTTTCAATCAGCTGAGTTTATTGTCAGAGGATGACCTTCGAGAACGGGTAATGTTTTAATGGTAAAATTTTGAAAAAGGTCTATTTTGGTTGGTGATGGGGCTGTATCTTTAATTTGATATAATTGTTTGCTTTTATCTCTTTAACTTGGCTTCTGTTATGTGCAATCAATAAAAGACCCTTTCCTATCCCATTTCAGATGCGGGTAACATTCATTAATGAACTCGGCGTTGAGGAAGCTGGAGTGGATGGCGGTGGGATATTTAAGGATTTTATGGAGAACGTCACTCGGGCTGCCTTTGATGTACAATATGGATTGTTTAAGGTTGTCCATCTTTTGACCTAATTCTAGTGTTTAATGCACTCATCCCTTGCATGACTTGTGATTCCACTTATTGGTTGCAATTTGAAAAATGTATAAGCTTTAYRTTCTTTAATTTGCTTAAGTTTTTTAGTGCTTCAAATTATATGATGCATGTATTTTTATTGGCTATTCTTTGGATGGAGTAATAAAATWATTATTCTTAATGTTTTTGAGAAAGGACCAATGTGCTGGCATTGTCATAACCTTCAAGGCTTGGTTGTGTGCTGTATACAGTGTTTGTACTTACATTGTTAAGAAGATACCTTAGGATCTCAATTTTTATTTTAATTAAGGTTCCTTATGTTGCTAGTATGAGTTCTTTTTTAGTGCTATATTGCTTTTATTTTTTGATGGCTATGTTGCTTTTATTTTTTGATGGCTATGTTGCTTTTATTTTTTGATGGCTATGTTGCTTTCAATAAATTACTACACAAGATTTTCTGGTCGATGAACTAGATAATATCCTYATTGTTATTCTCTGCTGCATCACTTGTTCTTCAATTAAATGGCATGGCGTTATCTTGTTCTTCTGGTTTGAAGTATGATGGATCACAGTTTGCATATATGCCATGTGGTTGTTCAATCAATCAAAGCCTTAATCCCATAAGTGGGGTCGGCTAACATGAACCAAACGTGATTATTCCGAGAGGTCATTCACATGAATTTTCCTTCTCCACTCCCTACGAGCGAGAGTCTCATCCGCTTGCATATATGCCATGTGGTTGTTAATTTTTTAATATTCCCACTTCAATGAAATTTTTCTCTTTTTTTTTTTTTTTTGGGTGACTTTAGGAGACAGCTGATCATCTACTCTATCCTAACCCTGGGTCAGGGTTAGTGCATGAGCAGCATCTGCAGTACTTCCGATTCCTGGGAACAATTTTGGCAAAGGTAAAGCATTGTATTTCCAAGTATCTTATCTACACACACTACCTTCTACTTGTTCTTAAGCTAGTTGTTGGACAGTATACTAAACATAGTCTCGTATGGTGGAGTGCAACTGATGAGAAGCTACTGTGCTTCTGTCTTGCATTTACATCCCACTAGGAAGTAGGAAATTAGCCTCACTAGGGTGTTTATGTGTATGTCCATGTGATTAGGAATAAGGTAAWTGTTTATGGTGGGAAATTTATATGCAACAGATGCTTGTGATTATCTGAATTCAGAAGTGAAGTAGCATTTTAGGGATTTTTTTTTTCATGCAAAAAGTTGGAATTTGAAAGTTTTCATGCATAATGCTGTTGCTTATTTTAACACCACGTATGTTATGTTSAATTATTTTTKTTTTTGAATTGGTAATTGAATGTGTACACTAGGGATGCTTATCGAGTGAGTCGGTCGCGAGCAGTGTATGACTCGCAAAAAAATTCTCACCTGCTCGACTTGACTCGTTACTTGGGTAAGCTCGTTAAGCTTTTTGCTTGACTCGTGATCGATAGTGTGTGAGGTTTGCTCAACTCGAAGCTTCAAAATTTGTTTTCGAGCCAAAAACTCTACTCGACTCGTAAGCTTACTCTGCAACTACTTGAGCTCTTTAATTAAGCTTGACAGCAACAAGCCACAAATCAACAATAAAAATACAAACTCTTCAACAATCCATGAAACACCTATTTTCAGTCTTCAACACAAGTAACACAATTGCACAACAATAAACACAAGTACACAGAATAAAGTCCATTAAATATATGTGAATGAAACTGCCATGGTGGATGATAGTAAGGCAGAATGCTAATGGTGATTAATGCAGTAATAAGAGAATAATAAGAACTAATGAGATAATATTATAAGTAAAAAAAAAGATAAATTAACACACTAAGATAGTTATCAAGCTTTCGAGAGGCTTGATTCTCTCCAATTATAACTTTAGTTATCACTGCTCCAAATACTTAAGGCCACAACTCTCCTTTTCAATTTCCTCAATATTCAACATACCCTTCACACTTACTACCTAGCCCTATTTATAAATAAAACTTAACTCTAGAAAACTTCTAACAACAAAATAATGAAAATACCTAAACTACCCTTCTAGTTATTATTAATTCATTACAGTATATAAACATTTAAACCATAAAATACAAGTCTTAACATCAAATCTTAAATCTTCACTGATTCTTCACTTCAAATCTTCAATTTTTACTTGAAAAATTCAAATCTTCAATCATACTTCAGTCTTACCAAGCCTAGAGATTTGAAAGGATGATTTCTTTTGGCTTCATCTTTTTAAAAAAAAAGCTCAAAAACAACAAATCGCATAAAAAAAAAAGCAATAACCATTAAAAATGCTCAAAACAACAATTTACATTGAAAAACAACAATTACAATTAAAAAAAGCTCAAAACAGCAATTATAAAGAAAAGGCAATTTTCACAAGAAAAAACAACAATATCACAAGAACAAACAAAAATTATAACAGAACAACTATTATCACAAGAAAAACAATTTACAATATAATCAATCATAGAAAAACAACAATATCAAAAATATTTAAATAACAATTCATAAAGAAAAAAAATAATAATAATCAACAAGTAAACAGCATTAAGCCAAAGGAAATCATAGATATATTTCAAAAATAAAGCATTAGAAAAGCAAAGTTTAAAAAAGGGCTAAAAACCAAACCTTCGTGCGGCATTTGTTGCTGCCGGCGACGGTAGCAGTTGCTCGCGACAGCGACAACAACAGTTGTTCGATAGATGGCGACAGCGGACCAAGTTAGGGCACCACCGCAGCACCACAACAGTGTTTGAGAAATTGAGAGAAAGAGAGAGGGTTTGACCGTTGAGGTTTATGTTGTGCGATGAGGGAATGCGAGAGGGTTTTAGGATTACGTGAATTGGGTAGATAGGAATTAGGATTAGAAATGGGTTGGCCCAAATAGTTTAATATGAGTAGTTTTGGTTTTATTTTCTTGTTAAATAAGATATTAACTTACAAAATAACTAGCTGCTCGGCGAGCTTAACGAGTCAAGTTGGGACTTGCTCGACTTGACTTATTAACATTTTGAGTTGAACTCTCTCGACCGAGCTTTGACCGAGTCGATCACGAGCAGCGCTCGACTGCTCAATAATCACCCTAGTATACACCCTTAGTTTTTTTTTTTTTTTTTTTTTAAATTAATTCTTGAAAGTAGAGTTTCGTGCCATGTGATTGTCCACAATCTTCCTTACTGTTCCGTAGTAAGATTGGGTTATTTCTTACTTCCATTATTGTTCCACAGAAACAGCATTAGCATTTTCTATAAGTGCAATCTGCCTTTTGGCAAGGGCATTGCCGCTTGTGGTTTTATTTGTATGTTTTATGGTTATAATATAATTTTATTTGTTCTATTTCCTTTACGCTGTTGAACAGGCAATGTTTGAAGGCATTTTGGTGGACATCCCATTTGCAACATTCTTCTTGAGCAAGCTGAAACAAAAGTAAGGAAACTATTTTTTCACTACAAGGTTTTTCTTTCCCTAATTATATATGGGTATTGAATGAGATCTTTTCGATATGAAATTTTTATCTTGCCTACACCTATTTGCTGAATTTGTTAATGGTAGGATCTGTCTGGTTTTTATGTGATGGATTGTGTAATTTTTTTGTGGGTATTATTTAAAAAATTATCCATACTTTAAATTATCTGGCTAAAATCACCATCAYTTGTGTCTATCCTTTCAGGCATAACTAYTTGAATGACTTGCCTTCATTGGACCCAGAACTATACCGCCACCTTATTTTTTTGAAGGTATGGATCTTRGTCTTGGGTATATCTCACAAGTCTTATCAWGTTTTGCTTCGAAGAGTTGTAATCAATTAATGTGGAAGCTATATGGTAGACTTTTATAATTTAKTTTTCTGGAAATCGYTTCTCATTGAATTGTACCTTCCCATATTGATATCTTATCCTCAAGATGTGTTGTCATCTTCATTTACGAATTTCTATTGATACTATAGTATTATAGAAGGGATATGTGATGCAGATCAAGCCTACCTGGTCATGTCAAAAAGTTCATGGTTTGAAATATTTTGGTCTATTCWTCCTATTGGATCCAACATTCTTTATTCACTAGGTCTTAGATCAAATATTGAAGAAGTTCTTGGTGAGAAAGTTAATTAAAGGCTTGGATATTGCTCTTTATTATTGGCTTAAGGTTTTGGAGTAAGTTGGGAGATTGTCTAGTTTGTGAAGTAGAGTATTCTACTGGTCTTTCCAATACTAGGAACTAACATAGCTTTAGCACTATCAATGGGAGGAAATTTAGGTTGAAGTCTTGTAGTGCTAGGATGCAGAAGTACAAAATATCAAGACACTCAATTTTGAGAGGTGGATTAGAGGCTCACCGTCTCCAAATATCAAGACACTCAATTTTCAACACTAATTTTAGCTATTTTTTTTATATAAAGAACTTCTAATTAACTCCTATTTCTTTATAAGTAACCTCTATTACTATGGAA
The DNA here is from genome assembly GCA_008642245.1 of Bassia scoparia. Classification (NCBI taxonomy): domain Eukaryota; kingdom Viridiplantae; phylum Streptophyta; class Magnoliopsida; order Caryophyllales; family Amaranthaceae; genus Bassia; species Bassia scoparia. The sequence continues at coordinate 12,717 of SNQN01005244.1, read as the reverse complement.
AGGGGAATAAATCAAAAAAGGGGAAGGAAACAAMGAAGTTCGACATTCGTTTTCACTTCAATAGGAAAATTTACAACATTACCTAAACAATYAAAGCCTTAGTCTAATAAGTGGGGTCGGCTACATGGACAAAAAATGATCATTGTGGATAGTCATCCATAAAGATTTTCCTSTTCCTCYCCCTACCATCGTGCAAGTCATTTTCGGTCTTCCTCTACCTCRTTTGAAATCTCCTTGATACAACATTACCTAATATGAAGTATATTTGTTTGGCTATATGTAAATGCTCCAAACCCATCTTTCATCAAATCAAGTCAGTAGATTACTAGATACACCTTCAGCTACCATACTTTCACCTTCATCCTCGTCAATTTTCATAACTTCCCTCCTCTAGCCTCCATTTGACAGTGTTCAACACTACCATTGCTACACCACACCAGATCACACCATTGWTGACATCTCAATTAAAGACCACCAATGTTGCACCACCATTTTTGTAAGCTTGTGTGCTCAAATTTAACCATTGTAAGTTTTTGGAACTTTTGTGGTCGAATTTGATTATTCATGCTGTAAATGGTAAGTAATTCGTCATTCTCTCTTATTTTTGGTTGTGGGAATCATGTTTTCAATGATGGAGAGTAGAGACGTGATGAATAGAAGTAGATGGTTTGAATATGTGGGTGGTGCTGTGGTTGGTGGGTAGTGTTTGTTCCTCTAGTTTGTGGTTTGTGGGAGTTGGGATGGGTTGTAGGAAGAAGTCATGGTGTAGTTCAAGTTTTGTTATTGTGAGGGGCTTGGGTTTTTTTTTTTATCGAAACTTGGTAACAATAAAGACTCGATATAGCAGGATATGGGGTAACTATAAAATGAAAAAGGGAAAGTAAAAAAAATCCTTACCATTACTCCATCTGCTCCCGAAGAAGTTAACATTTACTATTCTGGGGATTACAAAGTAAAATAATAAACAATGAGAATGGGTGAAAAATGTACTTCCCCGTTTCAATTTATTGAACAACTTTCACAAGGGCTCAATCTCCTAGACGAAATTTGTTAATTTTGTTTAAGGAGTAGAAATTACTATGTTGCCCTTACTAAATAGAGAGGGGTAAGAGGATACTATCACCACATGCTACTACCAACCGACCACCACCGCCACTAGGTCACTACCAACACCGTCACTACCTAGCTTGCACCACAACATCCAAAAAAAAACTTCGAATTTCGTCTCAAAATAGTTCGATCTGGGTTGTAAGAGTGGGCATGGACTTGTGCATGTGTGAATTGGTTTAGCGTTCGATGGAGGGTTTGATTGGTGTGCGATTGTGCGAATTGGTTTATGGCTTGAATTGGTAGTTTGAATCGATTAAGGGTTTGAATTGGTTTAGGGTTCGTGCGAAGTGGTGCAAGGTTTCGAATTGGGTTTTTTGGGTTGTGCGAGTGGTGGAAAGGTTTGGATTTGGGGTTTTTCTGTTTTGCATGAGTGGCGCGAAGGGTTCAAAGGGGTTTTTTTTGGGTTGTGCGAGTGGTGTTCGAAGGGGGTTTTCTAGTTTGTGCGAAAGAGTTCGAAGGGTGTTTGTTAGTTGTGCAAAGGATTCGAAGGGGGGTTATCTGTGTTGAGCAAGTGGTCAAAGGGTTCGTGAGTTTGGTTGTGCGAAGTGGGATGCGATTGTGCAAAGTGCTCTGAGGTAGGTGGTGGTGTGAGGTTGAAGATGGTGTGAGGTTGGTGGTGGTCTAGGTGGGTGGTGAAAGGTTGAAGAATGGATCATAAGAATGTGAAATTAAAGGTGGCTTTGATTAAGTTAGATTAGGGATATAATTAGTTTAAAGTTAGCATAACATGTTTTAAGGGTTCTTTAAGTAAGGGTAAAATGGCTCTCTACACACAAATTTTTTTACCTAAAGATGGCAAAGAAATGAAAGTTGCCCATAATTGATATCTCCTTAATGATGAAAGTTGTCAGTAAATTTGAACGGAGAAGTAGATCAATTGGATTGAGCATTGTAAAAAAGTGTAGATAGATGAGAGTGGGTGTACTTGGTGGGCCCACACCATTATAAAATAATAAACTTTCCTGAAATAGAATAATGTAGAAGTGGACCAATTGGTAAAACTTCAAGGGAACGTCCAATCGATATTTCCATACCAAATAGCTTGGAACTGTGATCAGTTTATTCATCTATCAAAGTCAAATTTTTAAATCACCTTCAAGGATGTTATGACGCATGAGGGAAATGCATCACTGTTAAGTTTCTAAAAGGAAAGTGGCTGTATAAAGAGGTAGAGAAGGTGGAAGTATAGTAGATTAGTAGTAGGAGAGGTGGTGCTCTTGGTGGAGGAGGTGAGAATAGAGAAAGATGATATGGTTTCTGGTTTCTCCATTCTAAACCCATTGGTTTGGCACCAAAGCCTTTGCTTGATATCACTTGTGATCCAAATTCCAAACATTCCTTAACAAGGTTAAAATATTCCCCTTGCAGTTTACACTTGCATTCATGAATCCAGATTCCTGTTGAACCTGCATGAAGGACCTCTTACACATAGATTGAAACTCGAGATGTTGTAGAGAAGGTTCGTATCATCATGGCAATGAGTCATCATATATTGTAATCTCATATCACTTTTTCTCATTTCAACCATATGTGTGTTTGTGGTTGTTTGGGCTGGTTGATTGGTGCATAGTCGTATCTGTCCTTATATTWGAATTTTCTTGCCCAATGTTTCTACTGGTAGACTGCGATAAGTTTTCTAAAGTTATTCTTGAGGAGATGTAAAAGAAATGGGCACTGGAATTGAAGRGTTATGACAAAAATGATATTGGTGGAGGGAGATAMGAAACAAGAGGGTGTAAATAGGGGAACTCTCCACTTTTGAAACAGCAGTTGAGGGATAAAGGGTCTATTTTCCTATCTGTTTGACGACCTTCACCTTCCTTTATATATCATTCATCTAGTCCATCCAAAGGTGCACACAAATTTTACCAGGCATGTTATATGCAGGTGGATCAGATGATAATATGATACTAAGATTTTCATTAGTTTTTTGAAACATGGTTCAGTTTGAAAGTTGCAAATGTGATCTAGTGATGTCAGTAGGCATGTGATCAATCTGTGATTTTTCTTTAGGTAGCTTAAATAGAGTTATTATTTTGATTTTTCAAAGTGTCTTGATCTATGTTGTTTCCTTCTGCAGCATTATCAAGGTGATGTTTCAGACTTGGAATTGTACTTTGTCATTTTAAATAATGAATATGGAGAGCAAACAGAAGAAGAGCTTCTACCTGGAGGGAAAAATATTCGTGTTACAAATGATAATGTGATTCCCTTTATTCATCTAGTAGCTAATCATCGATTGAATTATCAGGTAATACTTCTTTGCTACTATGTGTTGGCGCCATCCCAAGTTTCAACTTGGGTCTTATGATACCATAGTTCTGCAAACTAATGAACACTGTAACTATCAGATACGTCAGCAGAGTTTGCATTTTTTGAGAGGATTTCAACAACTTATAAGAAAGGAATGGATCGATATGTTCAATGAACATGAACTTCAGGTACTATAATCTTATGAATAGAGTATATTCTTTGCTTTTGTCCTTATGTTCAATTTGTCAAGATTTTGCTACCATTTAAAGTTTAGATAGCTAAAAAAATGTATACTGCTAGTCTCTTTGGTAGTTTAATACTTATTGGGCTGTAAGCTGGGAATTCAATGTCCAAGTATTCCTTACAACATTTTATAGTGAGATTTCCATTTCTTATGACGTGTGAATTGGTTTATGTACTCTTCCTGTTTGTCTGTGCTTTTCATCCCCTTCTTTCCTGACTATCACCTTTGTGGGTTTGTGCCAATTTTTACTTCTTGCTCTCTTCAACATTTTCTATAATGCTAATGATTATATAATGCTAATGATTATATTTTTGTTTTTTTTCAATGTGTAGATTCTGATATCTGGTTCACTTGATGGTCTTGATATTGATGATCTGCGTTCTAATACGCAATACTCTGGCGGATACCATGCTGTAAGTCATTCTTCTTTGTATTTGTTCCTTGTGATGAATTGCATGTGCCTCTACGCTATGTTTGGATGGTAAAATTTGGAGGGAGAGGGAAGATGTATGGATCCTTTTTCCTTCCCTCTAGTCGATCTAATCCCTCCATTATTGGAAGTATTAGGAAGGAGACTCTCACTCCCCTCCCCTCACCTTCCTTTTTTTTTAAAAAAAGAGACCCTCACCTTCCTTTATCTTCCCTCTTTTTCCTTCCCATTCCTTTACTTCCACAATTGCTAACCTTGAAGAAAGTGTGATATTGATTCATGTGGGAGATCATTGACCATCCATGAATGTGTTCATCTTGAATAATTGTCATTCTTCCGAGGCAACGAATCTTACGTTATTGTCCACTTTTGTATGCACACTTATGTATTCCSTAAATACTCTTTTCTTTGTGTTATTACAACTGATCATGAAATGAAGACAGAAAAGCCATGCAACAAAAGATTCATTCTCAAGGTCACTCGGGCAGGGCTAGAGTAATTGTAACTGGGCTTTATTCTTTAAGCCTAAAATGTCAGACGSCTAGAGTAATTATGATTGGGATTWTTTMTAGGAYTACCTCTTGTTAAACAATGATGCTTTTATTCTTTAAGCTGAAAATGTCAGTCATCAATTGAAAGCATAGGCCTGTTTTTCCTGGTATGTGTTGGTGACCCGCTTTTCAAGAACCTGATAGCCAAGACAGTGATTTTGATTTTGGTGACCTTTTCTTTGTCTCTCTGCCCTCTTCATTAATGTTTTAGCCTATATTATTAATTTGTTTGCTCCAGTTGCACCTGCATGTGTTGGATATCAAAATCTTACAAATTTATCTGTTGCTTGTTTGCATATAAGTCTCCTACGCACGGGATTCAGCCGAAAGTCACATTTTTTTTCAACACCTAATACCAACCATCAAACCCCTCACTTAGCATAACCACAACACCAAGCCACCTCTTACCTCCCACCGAGCAAGTCGCAGATCCCCACCACCACCACATCTTCATATAGTCTCACGCGCGGTCCCCTCCTCCCATAGCATTAACAACAGTTTTGCCTCTTACCTCACTGTTGTCGAAATCAGATCACCAATTCAGAATTAAGTGCCAAGCCCTATTTGATTTGTGTGCTTTATATGTTTCAATTTGGATTTAGGGAAATGATTGGGCTTTTGGGGAAATCAGATTTAGAGTTTTTAATTGGGAAATCTATTGGTGTTTGGCGTGAGTGGTGAAGTTTGCAGGTGTGGCTCGAGTCGATTCAGTCTAATCGTTGTGGGGTGGCTGGTGGTTATGTTTCTGTGGTGAGGCTGTCGTCGGAGTTGGGGCAGCGTGATGCTTCGATAGGGCTACCCTTACGTGGGGGCCTGTGGTGGTTTGCGACGGGGCTTCTCTGGGGGCTTCCGCGGTTGGGCAGTGGTTGCGGCAGTTAGGGAGATGAAAGGTGGTGAGTTAAATACACAACTAGGCTATTTGGTAAAAACATTAGGTCTAATTACAGTAAGGGAATATTGGCATCGGTAATGTAATACCAAAACCTCAGGCTCAGTTAATCATAATTGTAGTTGTAACCGTGTATTTTGCAAAAGTTCGAGCACGTGTAGAATTTCCTATATCTTTATTATAAAGGTCTTCAGTTTTTTTATCGG
>SNQN01005243.1:22658-39201 GCA_008642245.1 Bassia scoparia | reverse complement strand
ATTCTTTGGATGCGGCTGTGAAGGTGCACAAAGGGAGAAGGATTTTTATGGAGCTAAGAAAGAGAAGGCCCGCGAGCATGTCGAATACCAATTTTCATTTCAATAGTTTCATATTTTTTTGTGGGAGGTCAAAAGGGTAATTAGCAGTGTCAGTCATCTAATCGAAGAACATGAAAAGGCTAAAGCAGAAGAATGCAAAAGAGAAAAAAACTTTATTTTGGAGAAAGCTAATGGGCATAACAAAACTTATCCTAGGTGGACCTAGACTCGACAAAAGGAAAGAAAAGGGAAAATCATTGTAAAGGTGAGGACTCTGGCGGACTCAAACTATGGAGAAATTATGACTTTGGTTCAAGGTCGCCTTCGATTGGAACTGTGGGGCTGCGGGTGGACTGCTTGCTTCATAAGCTGGCCTTCTACCGCCCAGGCGGATAAGGAAGGTGCCCGTATCGATCAGTTTGAGTAGTACCGCTCTCAGAGATCAGTACGGGGAAATCCAAGTAAACCGCCCATATCAAAAACTCATGCGCCTAAGCACAGCAAGCGAGTCCATTGGGGACTATCAATGCTCATGGCATGCAATGCTCTTGGAGGCCGCAAATAGGAATTGCAATTAGCAACACACATCCAATTCAGCTATGCAATTCTATGGCACAACCGGCGCTCAAGGGGGAGGTCAGCACACGAGCACCATATACGCACATACACCAACCAGAAGCAGACCGAAAGGCCATCTCAATGCGCAAAGGTATAAGGACGCATCCTACACGGATGACATACAAAATGATGCAGAGCATCAACTAGATGAGGCTACCTGATCTCGCACTAGCCACGCCTGAGAGTAATGGAAGCCTAAGCTCTTTTTTTTCTGGCGAAGCATTAGGACAAAGCAGCTTCTACCCGACAACGCAACCTCACACAGTTCAGCGAGAAGATAGGCGACATACAACACACACACAATAAAACTCGCGAACACGCTAATGATCTTGAATAGTCGAAATAGCAGTCCTCTCATCAATGTGAGGCCTCAAGTTGTATGTTCTCTTTGAGAGGTCATCCTCGATCTCCCACCAATGGAAGACCTTGAAAGTCAGTCAAGAGAGAAAGTGATGGTAATCTTGGGGAGAGATTCTTGATGAATATTTCACCAATTCTGTTCTTCAGGAGGAGTCATTTGGGCCGTGTTCCCCTCCACTGGCAAGATAGGCGTAAGGCTCTCCTCTTGAGTGAGAAGCAAAATTCCTAGTAGGTGGAAGCTTGAATGTGCTTGAAGCGCGTCAGACGCTTAAGGGAGCGTCCCAATAGCCACATCGCTTGTCGGGCGAGAGCAAACCAACTTAAAACTATCAAGTGACATGGGGAACACCTTAGGAACAGAGCAGCATGACCCTGGATACCATGGCCCTAAATCTTGAGCTAGAAGCAGGTCATCAGCGTTGATTGCAAGTCCGTTGCAAAAAACTTCTCAGGAATTTCCAAAGATATCCGCGAGGCAGGCTTCAAAGTGACATCTGTAGTGCCTTCAGGCACCATCTTCAAGGTCTTGAGGTGACCTTGAGATCGAGTTTTATGCTCAGTGCAGCAGCTTGGTTTGCAAGGCTCAATGGTCTTCATTTCGGCTATGGGCGGGTTATTGTCTCACTTGTGGTGCGAAGGGACTGAGGAATTAAGACTGGAGTGCGAATGTCCTGTTGGCAAAGGAACAGGGATCGGGGTTCCTACGAACGAGCCTCTGCCTACCACGAATGCGTGTATGCAGACCCTATCCGCATGAGAATGTATTAGACTCGACTGGGAAACAATGCATACATGCGCCGTGACACACCAAGCAAGGCCTAAAAGATTATTCGTCGCCATGGACTTGAACTCAAAAGAAAAATGCAAGAACGCCAAAATTCTTTGCGCCCATATTATTCGATTCTTTTATTTTATCGTTTTATCCAAGTTAATTAGAGTTGATTTTTTGTTTTTAAGGCCGAGCACGATTGGCGCGCGTTGACAATCATGTGAGGCAAAGATGTAAGCCTAAATGAGCGGTGTCAACCATTCCGACATTACGAAAAGGAAAGACACTGCAATATGAGAACTTACATGATCGTTGTGATTATAGATGCAAAAGCGAAGCCTATTAGCCAAAAAACATAGCATGTTACACAGCATGACCCAGCATGCAAAAGGAAAAATGAAATAGTCCAGCCACGCTAAAGTCTGCTGCACATAGCGACATGTCGGTCGGGTGCCAAGAGGTCCCTTACCCAGCCTAAACGGTCCCTAAAGCACCAACCTGTGTGAGACCAAAGGCGTCAAGACATAACGAATTGCTGGGCCGCAGACGCGCACCATGGAGGGGATCGGGCACAACTTAAAATGTTGCAGATAGGTAGTACCAGGCCAAACTAAGCGAGCCCCCGTCTGTCTCAAGTGTAGAACACACCTAGATGAGACAGTGAGCTAAAAAAGCGATACCCAATGACAGGTGACACTACGTACCTGCGTAATGTAGGAGCCTAACACATGTCGCTAGGACGGAAATATATAACACTAGACATTGGTTGCCACACTCGCATCAACTAAAGTAATAGCTTAGAGAACTCCCTATCGAAGTCACCAAAACCTGGACAGCCCGGGGCGCACAGGGCCGCTAGTCCGGATCCCCTACCGGGGATAAAATAGTTGAGACTCGATTTGCCAGAATGAATCTTGCCTTTGCAAGTGTGAGTATGCCCTGGAGTGGTGTTTATCTCGAAAGGCGTAGAGGAAGTCGCTACCGACACTTCGTCGGGAAGTTGCGGAACCCAGATTAAGCCCCTTGCCATAATAGCAAAAGCGAGGGGCGAGACCCATGTATGTAGTGCACCAAAGGCGAACGAGCCTAGAACCTTGCAAACTGCGAAGAACAGAAAAAACCTAAAAATGAACCAAGAACGAAATCAAAGCCAAGATCTCAAAGGATGCATAAGGGATGTGTGAGGTAGAAATGTGTGAGTGTTAAGAATGCTTTGAGTGTGTGAATGCTGTTGATCGTGTAAGAGTTATGAATGCACGAATATGTTAATGTTGAGAATAAGAGAGGTTAGGAGAGAAAGAGAGAGTAAGAGCAATATTAGGGATGAGGCGTGTGTAGTTGCAAAAGAACGGGTCGGGACTTGGTAGTATAGGCAAGAGCCAAAAGAAGGAAGACACGTGGGTGGCACGCCTGAGAAATGGCAGAAACTCTGGGCAGCAAGTTCGCCCAAACACCCCTTTCTAATTTGGGCAATCACCTGCCTAAAATATGCGGCGACAAACAAAACAGATATAAAATTGTGTTAATTGACTTGACTGAGATATACACATATTCCTACGATTGTGGAGAATATAGTGTGCCTCACCACGCTCACGACTCTGGACAGCCCCCGAAATGAGTTCGTTGCTCGAGGCGCGTTTGATTAGGAATCATCAACTATTTTCCACAATGAAAAAATAATGGAAAATAGGCAAAAAATTCCTGTAAACGCAGACGCATAGTAAAATCCTGAATTTAGAATTGTTTTCTAAAGAAGGAATAACGCAAAAGATAAATGCTAAAATCAAATCCAAAATGCAATAAAAATTTAGAAAAAAAACCAAAAAAATTCTAAATAAGTGTAAAAACAATTTAAATTATGAATTAAACCATTTAGGGAATGCTTGTGGAGTGAAAGTGTCCTGGTTAAATGAAAACAACCTTTAGGGCTGTTAGGGCCTAGCCTCTTAATTCACTTGTTCTATCAATTGGCTTCTTGGGTTGGGACAAATGAGGATCACAATTAGGAAATTTAATGCTTGAAATACAAAAAAATATGAACCCAAATAAAAAAATAATTAAAAGACGTACAAATATCATTATGGTTATAAAAAATATTAATGCATTAATATAATACGGCGTTATTAATAATTATAGTAGGTATAAGAGCGCGTGTTGCATGGGGATGTTATAACATAAATTCACCCCCCCCACATCACCCATGCGAGTATGATCATCCCATCCCCGCCCCACCACCGCCAAACAATTAAGACCAGCCCCGCTCCATCGCATGAATGGGGTGTGGGATAAACCTAAATAATCTTGTAACCAGAATCGATCTCCAATACAAGTAATGGTAAAATTAATTGCGGAAGCGTACCTGAACCATGAAATGTGTTGTATACAAATCGCCCTAGGGTTTAGTCCTTCCAATAGTCACCCACACACTAGAGGTTTATCTCCAAGTTTGATGAAGTATAAGATAAGTGAGAGACTAATGTTTTTTGTTCTATGGGGACCAATAACCCTTGATGCTTCTATAAGTAGCCCCTTTGAGTAATCGAAAGAACCGCGTAGTCACGCCCATCCATGAATTAGTAAAAGATCACAGCCCAACCCCCGCGTCTCTACAACCATAGAATATTAAGCCCATACAATACAAAGACGTAACAATAGCCAATCTTAATACAGTTAACTATTAGTGGATCAACCCCTTATTTGCTGAACCAATTGATAAGCACATAATAACAATAACTAAATTGCACACGTAATTCGGTATCATAGGTCCATAAAATTTCCCAACAATCTCCCACCTGGACCAAAATACAATTAATGTTTGAACTGAATTGCAATATACTCAGTATATAAACCTATGAGCCAACATACGCTATCAAATGACACCTGAACGTCTTTAACAAACTCAATCAGATAGAGCCATAAGTACAATCAACACAGGATCAAAGAAGATCCTAGGCTACAATTTGCCGTAACTAACCCATCAATTGGTCACAATGTACAACATAATTAAACGACATGAAGTCAAGCATGGGTGTGTAGCATGGAAAATTACATACAAATGTTATCACAATAGCAACTTTTCCATCTGGTTCCACTGCTAACTCGTTAGTAAGATCAACATATGATCAATAGAAAGAGTAAATTAACGGAGTTATCCAGTCACTTTAGTCGCTGCAGAAAATACTTAACCAAATATCCAAAAGTCTTTTATCATGAGAGATATGAAAATGACAAACTCCCACTGAATACTGAATCTTATATATGACATGTCGCCCATAGCTGTACAGCTGTGTCTACAAATACGTAGTAAGCGGATAACCGACAATACAATTAAGTGCACTATTATGCCTAGTAGCCTGACAAATTGGTACCCTCTCTTCTTCTTACGTATTAGCCTTTAAACTTGACTTCAATGCAAAGTCGGAGTAATAATTGACCCAAAAATACGTAATTGATGCCGACTCTTGTAAATTGAGCCATTAATCCTTGTTCCTACAAATACCTATACAAATATTTATGACTGATTCAATGACAAGTCCTGGATATATCTGAGCACCTAACATCCCAACTAATGTATGCAATATCTAGACGTAAAACTTGAGCATACCACAAATACCCGCTTCTGCTTGAACCATAAGGGATTTACATTCATCTATAAGCACGCAAAATCATTCTTGGCCATGGATTGCAGACAATAGATGCTCCCTAGCTAACTAGGAGGGCATCACAGCACTGATTACCAACTTGCATCCAAACCATTAAAACCGTTTCGATATAACCTTTGTGATAGCCTCAAAGTTGCCTAGATGGACTAGCACTACTACGTGGAATCTGTATCCTAACACAAAGGCATACCCCAGTCTTTCATCTCAAATGATTTGATAGAAATCTCATGGTTCGTGCGAAAACCTATACTCAATGTCCAGAGCTGCAACTAAGCAATGTCATCGACATATAAAATCAGGAGTGGAAAATTGTACTACCCACTGAAACTAGCATGTATAAAACATCAAGCAACATCTGGCATTGAGTGCTCAAAGGATCCATGAACATACAGATATGAAACTAAAATACATTGACGAGAAGCTGCCTTGAGTCCATAGTGGATCTTTATTTACAAACCATTCTTTGAAATCGCCTGAAACAAAGTATTCAGGTGAGTCTCGAATAGCTAGTATTTAGAGTAGCGCTCAAGTATGCACCATTAAGAAAAAGTGTCTTAACACTCTGAGTAACTCGCAAGATCAACTAATATGCCAACAAGTGCCGATAAACCCGAAGCAGTCTTTAATCAATGCCTTCCTTTTGGTGAAGGCTCTTGAGACAAGACGATCTTTATACCTAGATCACATTAGTCTCTAAATCCTCTTAGGTTTAAAGAAATCCATTTACAACCAATGGGTTCGTACCTTCGGGCGACATGAAACAAGGTCGTCCAAACGTCATGTTTTCATGACTTAATTCCCTCATTCATGGCATCAATCCACTTGTGAGAGTTAGGGCTTTCAATGCCTGGCGCGAACAGTGTTTTGGATTCCCTCATGAACCAGTCATCTCAGTCTAGCCTTGCCAGCGAACAAGTGTAACAAATCTCGCACTTAATTTCATAGCCCACCCTTCCTGTTCCTGAACGGAAAACAATGTAACACGGAAATTGCACCTTCTCTGCTCTAGTGGAATCTCCTAATGCACTTGTTCTTGAGGTTTGAGTTGCCATAGGAATCCTGATGAGTCCGGATAGGGGAACAAGAATCACGGACTTGTCTGACCGTACAGAAATAAAATCTGATCAAGGCTATAACAACTGAAAGGAAAGAAACATGGTCCCTCAAAACAAGCCTCCGAACTTATCTCCTCCAAACTCATCATCCGAAAAATCTACACTCCGTCTCAAAAAATGTCTTGTGTGGGATCATAAACTAACCCCCTTGATCTTTCTGGATACCACACAAAGTAACAAACTAACATTATAGAACCAGTTCCTTTCATTCGCCTATAAGCGCCTCAGTGACAACCAAGTAAAAATCTTTATACTGGGTTTCTGCTAACCAAAGTCATAAGGGGAGAAGCGTTTAGTGAACTATTTAAGATAAGGTGGCGGTTTTAAGTGCCCTCTCCCAGAGTGACCGTAAGGTAGTGTATAATCAACTCCTCACCATTCCATAAGAGTCCTATTACGTCGTTCACAACACCATCATTGAGGAGTTCCTGACATGGTTACGGAGGACGAATGCCACATTCCTCTAGGAACGAGCAAATGGGATGGACATTGTCACCTGAACCATCATTCCAAGTATCACACCACAGTCAGATCGACATTCTTAATACTTTGCAATATTCAACTTCGACTATAGATAACACGTCCAAGGCTTGAAGACTCCATAATAAATAAGGAAGCAATAACGAGAAAACGTCTATGAAACGTAATAAAAGATTGTTGACCATTCCAAGAAGCTATAGGAGGACCACAAATATCTGTAGTATAGGTCAAGACACCTGAACTCGCCAGCTCTAATTTCTCTTGCGTGAGCCCTTGACTCATAATTCACACACAAAATTTGATAAAACCAAGGAACAAGAAGCCATCCACACAAGCCTTTCATTTCTTTGTTCAGAAATGCCCAAAGCGTTTGTGCCAAAGAGCTAAAGAAGTCTATAGCCAAATTCTTTTAGTACCACAAGTAACAGCAGCAAGGTCATTAGATGAAGCAATAGTATAGCAAATATAGGATCATAACCAGATAAAAACCAGATCCAACCAACTGAATATGAAAAAGACAACTATTGTTTCCAAAAGAACAAAGATGAAAACAAATTTGTCCAATATAGAAACGGAAATAAATCCGCTAAAAACGTACAACAAAGTCATTCTAATCCAAAAAAAGCCGTCTTATAAACCTAAAAATGTCATAGCGCACTTCAATTCTTGCCAAGTACCCACATAGATATCTCACCATCAATCAACGTTCGCAATGCAGGCACCCGCATGGACAACTAAGTGAGTAGTAGCACAAAATCTAGCCACAAAGTGATTGGGACCGAATGAAATTGACTCTAACAGACAAAAAGAACATACCCTTTGGCACGCCAAGCGGGTACTAGGCATGTGTCTCCGAGAGAAGTTTCACACAAAAAAGCATCCAGCCTTAGTTCCACTTATTTCATCCTTATTTCCATATGCTCTTGTGGTTGCGAAACCGAATCTACCTCTCCTTTTCCCTACTATCCTTAAGAGAAAGAGGCCAAATGAGCACGTCTGTCTGTTCTTGCTTCAATTCTCTCTTCCGCTTGAAACACAGTGAAAGCGCTCATTAGAGTCCACTTCTCCTTGTGACAGTGATAACTGACCTAAATTGATGAACTGTTAGGAAAGATATCAAAACCAAATCACACGAGCAGGTCCTCAACCTCTAACTAATGCCGTTTAATTTGAATCAATATGAGACAGTCAAATTAGTCCTAGGTGCCCTGCCCTTTAACTTTGGGAAACAAGACTAAGCAAGAGAGTCCTATTCCGCCTTTTCTCGTTTTAGCAAAAACGCTTCAGTGCACAAGAACGATTTGGCATCTTCTCTCGGACATAGTGCCCCGAATGATTCCGAAGTGCACGTTTCATGACATAAGACTCAGCGATGAGCGTTCCCCCTCCAGGCCCCTTACAGAGAGGAACTTAAGAATCCGTAAGATCGCGGAACGCTCAACCGAAGTGCAAAGGCTAGATCCTGCATCCAAGAACGATCATAACGTGCTCTTCCACTCTAAAGTGTCCCATCAAGCATGGGAACAAATATGAAATTAGCAGATATAACATTCGGAAGCACACTGAAGAGAACACAAAAACAAACCAACACGCTCACAATAAAGTCCATAATTCAATCTTTAAAAACAGATTAGATATTGCAATACCTCATACGACAAGAGACCTAGCACAACATGAATTTTAGTCGTTGACGAAAAAACTTGTAATGGCCTCTTGACGTAGAACAAATATTAAAACAATAATTCCTGTATGAAGCCTTTCTTTGACCGACTAAACACCACCAGAAAACCGAACAATTGTTACATATTTATTACCACAAGCATGTTAATTTCCGCAAAATAAAGCCTCCTTTGCCAACCATGATCCGCAGAAAATTAAACACACACAAAGTACTCAATAGCAAATTAATCAAATCTACAAATAGAGGGTACTTGGCAACATTGTTTCAATTATTAATCCAAAACTAGACCCAACCTTTGTATTAAAAGACCTTAATATGCAAATATTAAAATCTGATTAGACACCAACGCATATAATGTTAATGCAACAGTCCAAAAAAACCATAAATCAGGATAAAGAATATAGCAAACAAAGAGCAATTGAAGCAGAATCACGAAATAAAAAACATCAACGTCAGAAGTAGAAGCAGTAATACAAAAGAGAAAGGATCAAAACCAAATTAATATTTCTTCAACAAAATTCCCAGAACAACACTCCAAAGACAACTGGAAACAGTTATTATCTTTAGCAAGATGAAACCAATACGATACTCGATGTCAAATAGTAATATGAATTGTCCTGATAAAACAAACTTTAACAATTGACGGATGCATACATTCATTACGTATAACGAACGGTTTTAAAGCACGAAATTGCAGACATAACATAAACGAGCCGAAAAAGTATGGCGTATCCGGTGAACAATTCCATAGATAGACTCAAAAGCGGATCACATGACATGACAGAGAAAGCAGGAATACCCGAATTGCAATTGAAAACAAAACTAACCGCATAAGTCCACATGTATCCTAGTGTCACCAAACAGCAAGAAACTGCAACCGAATAGCGGAAATCAATATGGCGAACCAAAACATAATAAATACACAAGTAACAACAAAACCAATCAAAATATTGATTCCAAAGGAAATCTTTACGGCAAGAGAACAACGTATGTGGATAAAAGCGATTAACACGCACATCAAAGGGAAGGAGGCTCAGGATACCACTTGTTGGGATTAACCTTAAATAATCTTTAACCAGAATCGAGTCCATAATCAAACTAAGTGGTAAAATTAGATGCGGAGCGTACCTGAAATCCATAATAGTGTGTAGAAGCAAATCGCCCTAGGGTTAGTCTTCCATAGTCCCCCACACTAGGGTTTCTCTCTATTGATGGATGATAGAGAGACTAAAGTTCAGGGACCATAACCCTTGATGTCATAAATAGAAAATCAAAGAAAAATCCGTTGCAACCACTTTGAGCCTTCTCATGCAAACAATACACAAAGGAAGCCAATTTATTTCACACATATATTGTCCTACCCTCTAAGGTGCCAAAGTGGCACAAAGCAAAGAAAAGCCAAAGTAGAAACAAAACCAAAACAAGCCGTGGTTTAGAAAAATACAAAAAGTGAAGGAAAAAAAGAGAGAGAAAGCCAACAAAAAATTAAAGTTAAAAGGAAAAGTTTCTGCAACAAAGAGTGATAAAGTCTAGATCCAGCTTCACACATTGCAAAGTTCACAGAGAAAGCAAATGCAAAGGCGACCATACGTTGCAGTAAGTTCGCCAATAGCCTCACACCCCACACCTAGCCTACATTACAACCAAAAAAGCCCTCCCCAAATGAGCATCGTCCAAGCCTGGCTAGGCCGAATCCCACAAGGTTTTGTTCAAGGCAAAATGAGGCATCATTAAAACACACYACCTTACGAACTACGATCGGTCTGATTCCACTTGGATACATAGGTAGCCTCTCCCCGAGGTTCGACCAAATTAATAAAAATAAAAACAAAGAGATCATTTATTGTGTGGGTTAGATGTTTTCTAGAAGTTGAAGCACAACTTCTCTTTAGTCTAGAACTTGACATAGGCTCGAGTTTGAACCAACATCTATTAGCCAACCAAATGAATCTCCTCATCATTTTCTCCCCTAGTCACATAATTGAGTCCTTTTGTTTTGTAGATCCCAAGCCTTTCTTTCTACAACCCTTAGGACTCTCTWACTCACCCTAATGTAATTAAGTAGTCAAGCTCTTGCTCATATAGTCAAAATTATGCATCAATCAGCTCTAAGAAGCTCGGGGGGCTTTGCTTCAACAGTGTCATGTCTAGCGCAACATAAAGTCCACTTATCAAAGTGTGGGGGGGCTTGGATCAACTAATAAGTCCTCCTTCCTTGTTCCTTTACCGAAGGAGCAATAGACTCAAGTTTCTAACTTGAGTGGTCACAAATGAATCTAGAAACAGCAGACATGTTATATCAATGGTAACGCCAAGAAGATTAGGGGCTTGCAATGTCAAAAGAGTCTCCATGCATGCAACTGACTCTACAAGGAATGGTCTCAACTCATTAAAAGCTTTACATTGGCATAAGGGTTCTGATTCAAGCAACACGCTCTCTGCTRGAGGGAGCACTAAGCTTAAGTTCCAGAATTAAGTGTACATCTTGGTTACATGTCAAGCCTCAAGCATGCATCCTTAGGCAAATGCATCACTACTTGTGCCCAACAAGTTTCACATTAATCTTCGCACTACCATTGAGAGTCATCGGGGGTTTACAACAAAAAGGAACAAGCTCCTTACATTTGAAGCACATTCAACTTAAGTAGATCAAGGACCTTAGGCGCTTCATATGCCGAAAACATATTCGTCACCGTACTCAACCAATGCCATGCTCCTCAACAAGCGACCAACTTAAGATCATGACTTAAGTCACTACTGTGTCTCTGCATATCAAAAATAAGGGGCTCATAGCAAAAAGGGAAGACCTGCATAAAGCTCATGATACTTGCATAATCACTCCTGAAGCACTCAACATGGAAGGATCAATGAAGATTCAGAAGTACACTAGGTCCAAGTCCTTGTCGACCCTATAACTACAACAAGTGCGAAACATCTCAACTCTGCAAAAAGGCTCCACAAACAATGAAGCTCCCAATGCCGCAAGGGCTCATCTACAACATCATCACAACACAATAGGTTCGTCATCATAATTTGGGGGGCTATCATTGCACCAATGATTGCTCGCAAATGAAACTTTCATCTCAACATGTTGGGGGCTTAATCCCAAAACATCACGCAACAATTCAAGGCTCTATCTTGCATGTATATTCACTACTACAAAAATAGGCAAAAGCACCATTTCTAATAAATCGGTTAAGTCAAGTCACCGGTCTCTTACCTTAAGAGACCGGATATTCACGTTAACCGGTCTCATAAATCCATCTAAGAGACCGGTTTCAAAAAACACGCTGTTAATTAACATAAGAGACCGTTTTCAAAAAACCGTCTCTTAATATTAAACATAAGAGACCGTGCAATTCACGATTAGCCTGGTCTCATAGTCCACTCTAAGAGACCAATTTCAAACAAACACCTTTCTTAAATTACTATAAAGCTGCGCATATTAAGCCGGTCTCCATCTTGATTTAATAATTGTTATTTGTTTTTCTACAGTTGAGTTCATCCAACTCTACTCTAGATTATCCTGTGTTTTTCCCTCCACCTCATTTTAAACTCACCATTCTCTTCTATCACTTCACCTTTCTTTTCTTTTACGCCTATTCTTATTCTACATCTACACATCTCTCTCTTCTCCTGCCACCTAATTGAACCATACCACACGACTTCCACCGTGTCTCTCTCTTCCCTTATTCCTCGTTTCTCGTCGTCGTCATTCAACTCACCACGGTGCTTTCCGTCGTCGACTCAGGCCAACCACAGCGTTGTTCGTCGTCGTTAACTCAACCCACCACTGGCGTTGTCGTCGTCATCGTCGGCGGTTCTCTCTGAGGTTTGATTCGATTTAACGTTTTTCACTGTTTTTTGGGGTTTTCCTCATGTTTTCTTCATTTTCAATTTTTCAAATTCCAATTTTTGTTTCTTCTTTGCTTTGATCAAAGTTTGGATTTGAATTTTTTTCTTTGTTTTTGTTTACCAACAAATTTGTTGTTGTGTTGGCCTTCTCTCTTCTGCCACCTGTGCGACTTCCTGTCGCAGTTCATTGGCCTCCTTCATGCGCAGTTTCTCGACTTTATTTCGATAATTTCGCTTTTCATTTCGTTAAGTTTTTGATTTTTTCTGGCTCAACATGTCAATTTATTTAAGTAATCTGTGGTTTCTTCAAGCCTCCAATATCTGTTCTTTTTTTCTATTGTAAAGAATTTCTTCATTGTTGGTTTATTTTTCGTTTTCTTGGTTATTTTGGGGATTTCGTGTGTTAAATTCCTGATAACACTTTGTATCTTGATTTCAATTCTCAAATTTTGGGATCTATGTTTTTGGTAATGGATTTTCTAGGACCTTTTTTTGTATATTTTGCTGATGGCTGTTTTCGTTTTTTCTGCACCATCAGCAGGGGGGTCACAAGGAGGGGCGTGTCCCGTGGTGGTAGTGGCAGGGGGGTTTCGTCGCGAGCATTCAATTTCAGCAATAGGAGAGAAGGCGAATTGTGGGTGAATTATACTTTGTCAGGTCTTAATTCTGTCAGGTTTTACTTTGCTCGAGGTTTTGAAATCGTTTTTTATTTATTTTATTGGAATTATCTGGTGCTAACTGTGCCTTTATTTCTCTGTTCATACTTTGGTTGCATATGAATGGGCTCTTTTTGTTGTCTGCATTTTGCTCGGTTTAATTGGCCTTCATTAATGTTGTTGGGGTGCGAAAAATGTTTGGAAGGGGGGGAAAAGTCAAATTTCATTTAATTCATTTTAATGTAATGACCTTGATAATTTACTTTTGATTGGTCAATGCTTAAGGTGAGGAAATGAGTCGATGAGTTTGGTGTTGAGAAGGAGTTGTACGCTCAGTATTGTCGTCGGGAAGTGTTGTAAGTATTTTTTGAGCATATTCTTTTAGTGTATTAGTTGTAGTGTACATATTTTTAGATTGTGTTATAAAAATTGATATATGTAATTTGCACATTTTTCATTTTGGATTGTAAACTAATATATGCTAAGAAAATTCTATAGAATGGTATTTGATCTGTATTACGTACTTGCCGTAATGTGAATCATTGTCTTTCCTCTTATTATTTGGTGGATATTAGTTCGATTTTTGTTTATTTTAATAAAACAGAAGAACCGATTTTTTGAAAGAACCAGGTTTTAATTTTAACTGGTTCCCTTACCTCAAGCAAGAAACCTAGGTTTACGTTTATAACTAATCTTCTTATA
Source organism: Bassia scoparia (assembly GCA_008642245.1). NCBI lineage: Eukaryota > Viridiplantae > Streptophyta > Magnoliopsida > Caryophyllales > Amaranthaceae > Bassia > Bassia scoparia. Next base: position 25,264 of record SNQN01005243.1, on the reverse strand, counting down.
TTAACCCTACACAAACCAACAAAAAAAAAACCGTTTCTTAACTCTAAGAAACGTGCCAATTTAATACGTGGTTGCAAAGTGGTCTCTCATGGCCCATTTTCAATCCCAGTTCTTTGGCTTTCTTTTGGTAGTAGTCGAAATCGTTACATCATCTGTCTATTGCTTCATTGACTTAAGAGTGTCTAATAAAAATCTGTACCCTTCACAAATCTTACACCTTAGTCCTTGCATAATACGCTTTTAAGTCGAGTTGCATTCGAGAGTCCGATAGTCAATGTCAAAACAATAAAGTTTGCGGAAAGAGTTAGGTCAATGCACCTTGTCACATACAAGTTGCATGCATAGAGTTAGTCAACTCACAAAAGCACCAATGCAAAGTCAAACAAGTCAAATCAAAGTTAAGGAGTCTAAGCGAGTCGTAAAACAAACCAATTCAAAGCTAGGGTCCACCTTTACGTGCAAATTTTGCAGGTACGGAGCCAAGAGGGCTAATCCCAAAGCAAAGTAAATCACGTCGTCGCTAGCATCTCACGACTTAGCAAAGTCAAGTTCCGCTTAAGGTACAATCCTGCATCTCACATCAGCAACGGGTCAGGGTATACATGCAGGCATTAGGCTCCTGCTCTAGCAAACAAGGACTGGCTTCCTGAGCCAAGTACAACAATTTGGGGGGTTGAATTCTAGACAACAGCTGGCTCTGCTGAATAATCATTCAGTGGAAATTAACACAAGTGCATGAAAGTCCTATTCCTCCTTAAAGTTCAAAGCACCAGCATCACAAAACGTCCTACCAGGATGACTATACATTTAAAAGGGACAATCACCAGGAACCAAAGCAGAGCAAAAACAAAGGTCAAAGCAAAAAATCAAAATAAAAGAATCCCTAGTCYAGGTACAGCAGATCCCCAYCAGTGCAACAACACAATCCTCAGCAATAACTTCAATAAACGATAGCACTATACAACATTCAGTGAAAATTCTTTCTTGATGACGTAGCCGAAGGAGAGATAATTAAGCAGGCATAAGCAAAAACTCCAATTTTCCTAGACAGTAGCACCGAGAAAGGAGTTAAGCAGACATAAGCAGATCAAGTAAGCATAAGTAGATCAAGCAGGCACCAATAAAAAAAATTGTTATACGCGATCGTTGTTATACGCAACGTTAATCCTAAAGTTTTCCTGGTAGGCAGCACCGGAAAGAAGTTAAGCATACATAAGCAGATGAAGCAGGCACTAGCAAAAAATTATCGTTATACGCGTTTGTTGTTATACGCAACGTTAATCCCAAAGTTTTCCTGGAAGGCGGCACCGAAAAGAAGTTAAGCAAGCATACGCAGATCAAGCAAGCACTAGCAAAAAATATCGTTATACGGGATCATTGTTATATGCAACATTAAACCCAAAGTTTCCTGGAAGGCGGCACCGAAAAGGAGTTAAGTAGGCATAGGTACATCAAGCAGGCACGAGAAAAGAGCTATGAAGGTTTTCCTTGACGGTGGCACCGAAAAGAAGTTAAGCAGGCATAAGCAGATCAAGTAGGCACCAAAAACAAGTTAAGCAGGCAAAGGATACGAGTAACATTCTCTTGGACAGAAGCACTAAAGAGGAGATAAACTTGGATAGGGGTACCGAAAGAGATTGGTTACTGAAGAATATTCCTAGGCGGTGGCACCAAAAAGAGTAAAAGCAGGCATAGACTTGGTTACCTTCCTAGACGAAGGCATCGAAAAGGATMTGAGACAGGCTCAAAGTTCTCCCGGACAAAAGCAATGGAAAGGGGTCATCTTGGACGGCATCAGCGGAAGAGATTTGTTATTGAAAGATGTTCCTAGATGGCGGCACCGAAATGGATAGATGCAGGCATAAATACCAATCCCCCATGAAGTCTTGGACYGCGGCARTGAAAAGGAAGAAGCAGGCACAGATACAAACAGAACCTTCCTAGACGGCGACACCAAAAGGGATGGAAGCAAACAACAGCAAAAGCACACGCACAAAAATCCCTAGTGAATGCAWGAGCACTGATGGAAATGAAACAAGCAAATRTGCAAAGAAAGAAACATCAAAACAAGGACTAATAGTCAAGAAGCAAGTAAGCAAGCAACAATAACCGCAGGTGCAYGTAAAACTAACGCATTTGTTTTGTAGGTACCGGGTAATTTGGCTTTCGTTTTATGAGACTTTCGTTTCTACAAACTCAGCCAAAGTGGGGGCTTTTGTAGATACCTACATTTGTCCCTATCCCAAGACGGTCGATGATAAGACACCCCTTGCAACACACAAGCTGAATTGAGAGAGCTAGGGTCTTGATAGACCCTAAAAAGGTAAGTTTTCATTACACCGGGCAAATTTCCCTACACAAAGCACCCCATAAAATYAGTTTTAATTTTCAAATAATTTTAACTCATTTTAAACATTTTTCTAGATTTTTTCGGAATTTTTGAGAATTTTCGGCAATTTAATTAATTTTGCGAAAATTAGTTAAAATTATGAAAACTATTCCATAATTCATGAACTTTTAACACAATACATTATTTTTTCAAGGAATATTATGCATATTTTTCCTTAATTGTTGGAGTTGTGGAAAAATAGTTATGAATCTCCTAA